>JANTPZ010129912.1:0-11383 GCA_025593235.1 Vachellia pachyceras
GAGCTCATCGGAGTCCTGAAGAAGGAGAAGATTGGTCTTCTCATTCTCTTTCTCCCTCCTCCGCATCTCAAGGAACAGAGCAAGCTCCTCGTCCCTCTTCTTCATCACCATGGCTTCTCCTTAGCTTCTCGAAGTTTCCACTTTGATTATTCCTTCAAATAAAGCATCATTTGCGAAGTTTCAGCATCTCAAACACCGAGAAAACAAGGATTTCGTTCAAAAATGACATGAATGATAATGGAGTCAACTCAAAAAAGATACGTTTAGGTTTCAGAGACATTCAAGAAAGATCTTCTTACTGGTTTCTGGGTAAATTTGAAGCAATTAAACACAGGTTCGCCCAAATAAAACGGATTTCAAATTGTCAATAACTCAGCTAACGCTTCGTTGTAAGATAATAGAGTGATTTTCTTTTGTGTCGTGGAAGAAAAAGAAGAGAGTTATTTGGTGCAGTTTAATATTCTGACGAGTTTCCTTTAAGAAGGGTAGAAGAAGCTGCAGCTGCGGTTGCAGTAAGAGGAGGCCTCTCCGGTTGGCATGAGATTCTCTCAG
This sequence comes from Vachellia pachyceras, assembly GCA_025593235.1. Taxonomy (NCBI): domain Eukaryota; kingdom Viridiplantae; phylum Streptophyta; class Magnoliopsida; order Fabales; family Fabaceae; genus Vachellia; species Vachellia pachyceras. The sequence goes on from JANTPZ010129912.1 coordinate 553, forward strand.
ATGTTTGAAGCGGAAGACGAAATAAAGCCGACGGTTTGAATTCAATTTATGCGCTGTTTATTTATTACCATGATCTGCACTTTGAGAAATTCTATTTATATTTTAAAAATCAATTATAAATATAAGGTTATTTTTTATTTTTATATTAATTTTTAATTAAGATATTTGATTTCAATTCTTTTATATAAAAAAGTTTAGATGCATCAGATTTCGTAGACACACTAAGGCTTAGGCATAATTCTAAGCTCATATAATAGAGGTATTTCATATTTCTCATCGACAAAGTTATCACATAACCAGTGAAATTTAAAATTTATGACTTTTTGGTATGTAAGCTAATTCCTTACTTGTTCAACCAACATTTGTTGGCTTTGATTTTAATTTTATAGTGACATTGTGTTTGTTTGAATTAACGGTATAAGATACTTTTTCAATGTGATTTACCATTTAAAAAATAAGTAAGATGAATTTTATTTTAAATTGCGTAAAATGTTATTATACTTTTACATCACTATTAATACTTGGCTTTTCTTTTTACCCTTTATACCAAATAAGAACAATGTCAACAAATACACTCAACAGACATAAGTCAAGTAGAAAAATCAAGTGTACACATTTAGTAAACAAACTTAAGTTGATAATTTTAACTTGACCGTGTATATGCTATAATAATAAAAATAAAATAAAATAGACTTCCACCAACAAAAGAGTTAGCCTTCTTCCCATTCATAGATTTCTCCAACCAATTATACCTATTCTTAGTAAGGATTCATCAATCCAAACACAATACTGGTAAAGGAACTTTGAGTTACAAGAGAAACACAAACCTCAAGATGCAGGGAACTCATCTTCTCTAAATAATATGTTATATCTAGCATAATTGTCATTTTATTTTATTTCATGGAAATTAAAATCCAGATAACACTTTATTTCCTTCAATACCCATTTAAAGGTAGTTTAAAAGTCATATCATGGTAGTTTTATTTTTCTTGACTTGCTGACTTTTTGTCATCCAAAGAGGTGATCTAAAATTGTCAATAAATTTTCACTTCATTGCAAAAGAAAAGATTTTATGGTCCTGTCTGGTAAACAGTGACTTATTTTCATAAGCATGTTTAACAGTGCTTTTCCACAAAACGAGACAATCTCCTCCACATATTTGATTCGGCTTGTGTGAATAAGCACTTATAATTGGCTTATGGCAGTTTGCCAAACAGGCCCAATAATTCCAACGAAATTCCAAAAAACGCTCTCATAAATCTCCTGGAAAAACTCAGTCACAAAGGCTCTGCATGGATCAAAGAAGTAGAGGATCAAGCATGGGAAATAACCTCTATTAATTATTTCGCTTAGGGTTGGAAACACTTAAATTTTCACCCTAAAAGTACGTTCAACAGTATTTTTTCATAAAACAAGACAATCTCCTCCATATATTTACTTTGACTTACGTAAAAATACTTCTCTATCGTTTTCCCAAATTGGATCTACATTGGATACTCTTTTGACGCTTGCTTCAATCAATGGACTTCCCCATTTTGCCCCCGCATCAAATTTTTTATACACAAATGATGGAGGTGGTGACTAACTGACTATACCAATTAAAATTTGTTAATTAACAGTAATGTGTCTATTACTCTATTCTCTACGGTCACACAAGCTAACACGCAATAGCTTTTTTATTTGATGTATCTCCACGCCATTGGATCGAAATCCAAACAAAGACTTGTAGCTGAAGGACACGTGCCCAAATCTCTTCCACTCAATAATTCAAACAAAACTATAACTGACCTCCATTGACATGTTTGGAAACACAATGAAAAAGTAATTTTACGTAATTTCAGATAAATATTTGAAAGAGATTATTTTATTTTATAAAAAAATACTGTGAAACGGGCTTTTGGACTCTCAAACGTGTTGTCAAATAGGATTAATATAGCACTTAGCATTCCAAATTAATTTTTTTTCTTATAATATTTTTTTCCGTATCAAGAAGCAACTTAAATTTAAAATAACGAGTGTTATTTAAAAAATATTTTAAGCTATGAGTTAAACCAAAAATTATTCTTAAGAAATTGAGTATTACCAAAAAGTATTTCAGTATTTCAGTATTTGATGTACCAAATGGTATTTCAAGATAATAAATACCGCTAAAAAATACTTTGACGTGGTAAATATAATTTGATGAGCACAGTATAGGTGAAGTAGCATCCAATAGCCCAATCCTATTCATTGATATTATTTTCATGATATAATTAATGGTGCATCGAGCGCATTGATATTATTTTCATGATATAATTAATGGTGCATCGAACACATTGATATTCTTCTTAGATCTCTAAACACACAATATTTATACTTAGGAATTTTTTATTTCCAATGGTGCACTCAATTCAAAAAAAAAACCATCTTTAAATTCGTAAAAATTATATTGAAATCCATAAAAACCATCTCAAAATCCGTAAATTCTTCTTAAATTCCGTAAACTCATTTTTCAAATAGATTCCCAGACACGCGTTTGTGTTGGTGAAAAGGGGGAACAAAAATACTGTATGTAAGCGCACGTGAGGCTATTTTATATTGCATTCAAAACAAAAGGGAAAATTTATTGTAAAGTCCCAAGGAATGAAGTTGTTTATGAAAAGGTTTTAATATGTTGTTAATAACAAGTTAAGAGCACCATTGACAAGTAGAGCAGTTATCATTGACAACTCTTGTAACCTTTTCATAAATAACTTTCTTCCTCATGACCTTACAATAAATCTCCCCAACAAAAACCTGATAATAATATAATAATAATAATATTAACAGTAGGTGTAGTTTTGGTTTGGATCGTGAGGCTGAGATTCTGCGGGTAATACGGTTAAACTAAACTTGGAAGCAAGGGTTTGGCATTATTGGGTTTTTATCTTTTGGGGGCCCGGGGGGTTCAATAGTAATTGCATGACTTAATAAATGGATTCCTCGAAAGGAACGAAATGAGGAAATTTGAACGAGTGGTTGGTTGGGTGACGAAATTATAAAACCAGAGAGAGAGAGAGAGAGATTGAAGACTGGCTTCGAGAAGAGTGAGGGTTTAAATTGGGTGTCAGGGACGCTCCTCCCTGCCCACTGCGGACCCCACTCCGTCCCTCCCTCCCATTATATGAACTTCATGGCTTTTCGACCTGTCCATTACTCTTGCTTGCCTTCATGCCACGTCGTCACACAAATTGAAATAATGACGGCAGAAATTACTTTTATAAAATAATTTATATTTACAGATAAATATTTTAAAAAATTTTATCTCAATTTATATAAATATATTTTTTATTTCGATGTGTCAAATAAGATCTTCATCATTCTTAACATTTGAATAAATATCCTTATTCCAGAAGGAAACCTCACACGATGTCAAAGTATCTGTTTGAATTAACAATCACATGTATCTTGTTAATATGATTTTTTTTATTTAAAAATAAACATGAGATATGTGTTTTATCTCAATTCTCATTGACATATTTTTGTGATGAAAATAGGAACAAGGTTTTTAACCACCGACACAATCTTGCTTAACCCAACATAGGTAACCCTTAACGTATTAGCTTCGTTCTAAACATTGGGTCCGTTTGGTAAAACGGTGGAGAAGTACTTTTATTGTAGTTGAGGTAAATATATGGAGAAAATTATCTCATTTTACAAAAAAATACTGTTAAATGTATTTATAAGTAGAAGCACCGAGTTAGGTATCAATCAGAATGGCCCTTTGAACTGTTGGCCTCTCACATGTCATGGGTATTAAGATAAAGTTCCAATTTTTTTTTTGATTGGACATAATGGAAATTACAATCTCAATCGAGCACTTATCTCTTCCTACACAACAAGACAGTAACTGGAGCCACCAACATTTTGTTTGATGTTCACTCTATTCATTAATTGGTACAACAATTCAGTCTTATTCTTGCTACCATTCTCCATATCCTCACGGTTTATAATTTATGTCACTTCGTCTTTTTGTTGCTGTTCAATTCATTTTCATCAAACAATTCATGAACTGTAATCTATGTTTTACTGTTAAATTAGAGTTACTTCCTCTTAAAATCTTTTTAAGGTTCTTTAAGATGATAAATTGTGTAATGGAAGTGTGGTATATTCCAGAACATAAAAAGAAGAGAGGGAAGTGCACCGAAGAAGAAATGTTTTTTTTTTCCGTCCGTCTCTGTAGCTTCACTCTTACTAATCCGAGCCTGATCCCTGTCGTATACTTACAAATAGTGGGAGAGTCTTCCAATAGTGGCTGCTTCATATACAAGGATTTGAACTTAAGACCTTGCTTAAGTTGGAATAAACTGCTTAACACTTGATCTAACCAACTGTTGGTACATGTTACGATATTAATTTCACTCACCGTCATTGTGTTTTTTTGGAAACTCCGTTGGGAAAATGGATTTTACAGATTTCGAGGCATTTTGGGAATTTCAAGATGGTTTTACGGATTTCAAGATGGTTTTTATAAATTTCAAGATGGTTTTATCTTAACTTACGTGTGCACCGTTGGGAAGAATGGTTTTCCAAACAAGCGCATTAAATGCGCATGTAAGATCACCTCCACCGATTGCCCTCTCGTCTTTATTCGATTTGGTCAAAATCTCACTTTCTTCTTTTCGTTCTCTTCTCTTTTTTGTCCCTGTTTGGGATCATGCACGCCCCAACAAAAAGCTCCTTAATTGATGTGAGACACACTATCTTCTTCCCCATTTAATTTAAGGAATCATCTTAATTATGACATTTTCTTCCCAATTAGTCATTTTTTAGGTTTTTCCAATAAGATTTTTCCTAATATTCAAGATAGGAAGAGTTTCCCTTATCCGAAATGCCACGTCTCAAGTAATTGCGAGCGGTAAGATTATCAAATTCAAATACCAACTCCTTAAGCTAGTTCAAATACATGCACATCATTGTTGGAAAGAAGATACATGCACCTAGCTACTAATTTAGAAACACCTGAACATGTTTGAGAATGAGGTAAAGAAGTACTTTAAAGTAAGTCGATGTAAATATGTGAAAGAGATTATCTCGTTTTACGGAAAAATACTATTGAATGTGCGTTTAAATTCTTCAGAAGCTCAATCAAACAAGACCACTGTGATCTCATTGAGTTCATTTCTACTTTCTCCATTAATAGTGATTGCTTTACCAAATTATAATAGATCTGTTTGGATTAATTATTGAATCCACTTTTTCATTCTAATTCACCATCCATGATATAAATATATAAAAGATTATCTCGATTCTGTGAACATACTTTTGTAATACTATCATATACAACAGATACAACACCACACTCATTCACACCCTCCATTCACCCATACTGAGAAGTAAAGAGTATTGCCACGTGGATCAGAGGAGGCCCAGCCGTTGGATATGACATGGACCCTACCACATGGGATCAGGAACTTTGAAAATCTGCCGTGTTCGCCAAATCACGATATTCTCTTGCACATGCCTCATGCGAAAGTCACATTTTTTTTGCAGGAACCTTTGTTTGATGCCTCCTTTTGCAGTCTATTTTTTTGACCCTTCAAATAAAGCGTCTCGCATTGTCTCCAAAAAAATGCTCTCTTTTTTCTATTCTCTATTATTAAAAAAAAGGGCTCTATTTCTTTTTTCAGTATTTTGTATCTTTCAGTTTTGTTTGATAGGAGGGTTTAAACTTTCAAGTTTTGTTCTTTTCTTATTATAGTTTCATGACAAATCACACAGCACTTGATTATGTTTGATTTTTTTTAAAAAAAATTGATTCAAATTCAAAAGTAGTAGATAAAACTATTCTTTTAAGGGCGCGATATCTTCGCCAACGGTGATAACGTTCAAATCACTATTGAATATTAAATATATATATATATCTTTCTCAGCAAATGTTCAAACTTTAATTCTATAATTGTAAGGGATTAGCTCATTTCGTTAAATCCAACCTAGAATTAAGTTGGGTTGATACAATATTTAGTCCCCGAGTTTTGATCATTCAAAGGATAAAATAGTCTCAATTTTTATTAGATTTTAAAGATAAATGTTTTAAATAGAATAAAACATGAGGGACAAGAATATTAGTTTTAAACTTCAGAGACCAGGTACGAAATGAAAGCAAACTTAAAGAATCAAATACTGTATTAATTCAACTAAATTTTTCCTATTAAACATAACTATCCTTCTATACTTGAGGTAATACTGCTTGAGACACTATCAAATACTATATGTGAGCAACTCCCCTAACAGAACTTGAATAATGGTATGTTACGTTTGATAAATCAAACCCTTGTTAGTAATTCAACTAGATTTTTTTTTTGTTACCCGCCCGATCTCTGGAGTTTCGCCCCGACTAATTCAGACTCGACCCGCGTCGCGCACCCGGGAAAGGTGAGAAGGTCTTCCAACGGTGGCTGCTGCATTTAAAAGGCTCGAACACGAGCCTTACTACTTGATCCAATCAACCGTTAGTTATTTCAACTAAATTTTAAAATAAAGTTATCATTCCTTAGAGGCAGTAATAGCCCAGTAGGCCCATTAGCCTTACCAAGCCCAAGTCACCGGATCGTTTGCCCAAAATTAATTATGAGTTTACATGATTTGAATTGAATACTTGAACCAGTTTGATTATTTCGGGAAAACTGAATTCGAAGGTTTACTTGGTCTAAATAATCACGCTTCCTCACAAAGTAGCTTCTTAAAAAACATACTTCAAAGAAATTTATGTTCGGCTTGCTTATATAATATACACTGAATGTGTGTTTGGGTAAATATTAAAAAAAAAAAAGCACTTTCGGACATGGAAACCATGGTTTGACTGAAATGTTGCCAAACATGTTAATCTAAACCCGTGGCTTGAAAAAACCTACCCTTTTCCAATTTTTTTACTTACTCTGTGATAATTGTTTCTCTACCCAAAATGCCCACTCCTTCCTTTTTCGTTTTTACACTTGTTTGCCCCCATTTCTTTATACTCCTTTATGGCTTTATTAGTATATGATAAAAAATGATGTGAATACAATTTTTTTTATGTCCATAAAGATCTTATTAGTCAAAATTATAACTCATGTTACAAAAAACATCACTTTTATTTATTTTTAAGATTCAATTTCTACCCACCATATATTTTATTATGGTACAGAAACATCGTATATATATATGCATTTTATTATTAATTAATTATATAAAAATGCGTATTTATAGTTTATTTATAAATTTAAATTTAAATATAAATTAAATTTTATTCTTTTTGCAATTATAACATTAGCTTATGTTCTTTTTGGTAATTTGCACATAAAAAGTTATTTATGATAACGACCATCTAAATGATCTCATTTTATCAAAATCGTTTTTAATAAAATATATTCTCTAGAAGCAATTTTTCTTTGGAAGCAACTTTTACAAATTTTTCTTTAGATGCAATTTTGTAAAAGCTAATTCAAACAGACCAATTTTAAGTGTTCGCTACATTTTGTACTCTATCTTTTTTTCTTTGCCAGGGATACATTTTGTACTTTATCAAACTTTGATATATTTATTTTTATTTTGAAAAAGAAAACATTTTTAGGGCTTGTTTGACTGCTCTTCCTGAAATTTAGATTTGGTTTCAAAATTTAGGTTTTACCCCAAAATCTAAGATTTGTCCAAATACAAAAAAATCTTCAGAAAAGCTATTTTGGTTGCAAAATCTCAGTTTGAAACATAGATTCTGAAACTTATGTTTTCTCTTCCATACTTTTTCCTCTTTTCTCTTTTTTACTTTTTTTCTTTCTTTCTCTTTCATCTCTCGTACTTTTTTTCCCTCTCTTTTATATTTCCTACTTTTAATTCTTTCTGTTTTCTACCAACTTTTTTGTCTCAGAATCCGCAAAAGCTAATAACTTCTCAAACATAAATTACTTTTAAAAACCTAGGTTTTGTCTCGGAATCTGTAAAAACTTTTTTTCCAAAATCCATTCTTCAAAACTTAGGTTTTGTCTCAAAATCTGTAAAAGTTATTTTCAAAATAGCTTCTAAACAAGCCCTTATAGGAAGAGAGCTGCTGGACACGTGCTGGCTGATTAGGTGCAATGTAGATGCATGTGGTTGTCGTTGACTGTGATTAGTCTCACGATTATTGGACTGGCAGTTGCAAGTAAATTTTTTTCATTAATTATTATTTTTGTTTGCCTCCCAAAGCAAATTCAAGAAGCAATATATATTTATATATATATATATATATCAACCAAGTTGGGCCGTACACTTATCGGATGTCTTGTCGCAACCATACAAAAAAAAAAACGGGTCAAAATTAGATTACTTGCGTGATTAAAATTAATGCCTCCGTTCTCGGGTCCATTTGGAAAAATAGTAGATAAGTACTTTTACGTAAGTCGAGGTAAATATATGGAGGAGATTGTCTTATTTTACAAAAAAATACTGTTGAACATACTTTTGGGTGAGATTTAATCAAGGTTATCAAAACCAGATCGGTGACTGAACCGGTCAAGACAGTGGGTTAAGGGTTAGTGGGTCAAACCGGAGTCAAACCGGGGGTCAGACCGGTGAGGAATAAAAAATTAAAAAATAAATATGATCACATATTGACAAAATCAAACTATTGAAAATTTTAAAAAATAAGTAGTAAATTCCATTATTAACAAAATAACAATTACCAAATAAATAATATACTCATAGATTATCTATTATCCAACATTATTTAATATTTATTGCTTCAAAATTTCAAAATATATATGGTAAGGGGATATTTTGTTTTTTCTTCTCACATTTTGCTTTTCTCCATCAAACACCAAAATGTTCTTCTTCATGTATTCTACATATGGGATAAGAACAATCAACATAAAATAAAATGACAGTATAGAAGGTTAGGTGGGAAAATATCAACTTGTATTATTTATAGTGTATATAGATTTATCTTTCAACTTACACTATAATTGATCGTGATGTCCTCATTCATCTTAAGACTCTATATTTTCTCTCAGATGTATACATGTCTTCCAATGATGAAGAAAATTATAATCCCTCAAGCCCATGTTTCATACTATTTTACTTCTATTACTCGTATCCCACTCTACTTCAAGAACTCCACCTTCATCCTAATAAAAAAGTAAAAAAAATTTTAAAAAAATAAAAAAAAATGCTGACCGGGTCAACCCACCGGGTCAGTCCCGGGTTGGCCGGTTCAACCCCGGGTTGACCTGGTTGAACCCAACCCGGGGTCAAAATCTGAACCGGACCGAACCAGTGGCCGGTTCGCCGGTTTCCGATCCAAACCGGCCGGTCCGGTCCGATTTTCAGAACAGTGGATTTAATTATTCCTAAACAAGCACAATATATATATATTCACATGATGTTTTTAATTTCATGAAGGCAACAACAATCATGTATAAATTAAGTCTAGTTGGAAGATAACATATATTTCTACATCTAATAGGTAGATCGTTAGGAATCTTGATAAAAGAAGGATTTTTAATTATTTAATTGGGTGAGTTAATTCATACAATTATTGCTTTTATTTGAAATTAATAGTTTTGAATGTGATCAATGAGGGGATGGCTTGAATTTTAAGTTACACATTCATGTTAATTTTCCCTACTAACGTAGATGAAGAGTTTGTTTGGCGGAGCGTTTTCAAAAGCTAATCGCATGTTCAACGGCGTTTTTCTACAAAACGAGAAAATTTCCTTCACATATTTATCTCGACTTGCCTAAAAGTACTTCTCTATCACGTTCCCAAACGGACACTAAGATTAATAACTACTGTTATGATGATATTTAAAGTTTAAGTTTATTTAATTTAATTATCATTAGAATCTACTTATTTTATATCATAATCTTACAGTGGTCCCAATTGGCAATACGTTTGGGCTCTTCAAACATACGTTCAACAGTGATTTTTTGTAAAATGATATAATCGCCTTTACGTATTTACCCTGACTTACGTAAAAACACTTATATACCGTATTACCAAATGGCCTTAGTATAACTTCTTTTTGCTTTTATAATTTCACAATAAAAAGCCATCAGAATCCTAGACAGGGGCCTGTATAGGAATGTGATAGAGATGTGCTTTTAACATTTATTAAGTAAATTTATGAAAGAGATTATATCGTTTTACAAAAAATAATATTGAATGCATATTTAACTTTTCTAAACGTACGTGGTTCTAAATCTGGGTCGTGATCTTTTTTCGTTTTTGTCGGGTCGTGATCTTAACTCACAAGCATGAGCCCCAAGAGATGAACTACCCTTTGGGTTTTTTTTTTCATATTGGTCCAAAAAAGACAATAAAAAATATATGGGCCACAAAAAAAGTCACGCGTTACCTGCTGGTCCGGTTGCTTCGTCCATTTTGCAGGTTACCCCGAGTTGACCTGTTTTTCTGTTTCCTGCCCAATAATCCATTTCCCTGTGGAACAATAGTACTATACCCGCTTCAATTCTCCTTGTGTTTTGTTCGCTTCGCGCTCGCGTGATTGGTCCTCTGCTTTTTCGTTCCTCGTAAGGTAATTCATTTTCTTCCATAATCCCTTCGACATTCATGTCTCGACCTAAATTTTATCATTGTTTGGCAGCTGCGAAAATTCGGAGCTGAATTCTTTGATTCATGGGATTTGTTTATTGTGCGAGGAATTGAAATTAAAATGTTGACGTATGAGTAGAGGGAAGCTTAAACTAAGTTTAACGGTTTTGCAAGGGTTTTCTTTGTATGTGTTTACTCTGGCGTTTAGGATGTCAAGGGCCAGTAAATGTATCTTTATTTAATTATTTTTATTCCCCATCTCCTTAAGTGCCTGATTTGATGATTGTTTAATACTTGTTGGGGTTG
>JANTPZ010129913.1:0-19449 GCA_025593235.1 Vachellia pachyceras
CCCACCAACCATCTTCCCTGTTGGCGGGCTGGGGTTCAAGAGGATGATTTAGGGAGATTCACATTGATTTTTATCTTGAAAATGGCTTGTGTTTAATGGCCATAATGTTGTGAATTGTGTAGGCAAGAGTTTGGGGAAAGGAATTAGTTCCTCAAGTAATCAAGAAAGCATTCAAGCTAAAGGGGAAATTAAGAGGACAAGGTAGTAACACTCCTAACTTTGGCATCTACCTTGCATTGATTATATATATGTGTTAAATGCCATATTTGTTGTATGAAACCTTGATTGTGTGAAAGCATGATGATTGTTAGAAATGATTGCCTTGGCTTGATGAATACATGATTGATTGTTCTTGTTAAATGGCATACTTGTTTTGATTTAATAATCATGCACATAGATGTATTATTAGAGTGTTTGCTAATGGGATTTCTTTGAAATCTCACCCTCCCCAACTAACCATTCTAGGTACAAGCACAAGGACGGGTAAGAGCAAGGTTTATGGTGATTGAAGATGGCATATTATGATGATCTTGCTTGTGAATATTATGTATAATGTTTGAAGATTATGTGGAGGATTTTGTAATTATGTAAACTAAACTCCTACATGTATGATAGCCAATGAGTAGTGAAAGCATGCTTTAAGTATTCCCAAATGATTAATTAATCATGATCAAATGAGCTTTAGAAATGAGCATGCCTAAAGGAAGGAATTTCAAATGGTCATTTTTCTTGAAAGCAAGTTAAAAGCTTACCAAGTCAGCAACTTTAGGTTAATGTAAAACTGGGCAAATGAACTCCAAATGAGATGAAATTTTTTAGAAAAATGGTTCATGTTACAAGCTTTAAATGAGCTAAAGAACACTGGATTTGGAGTTTTTTTACGAAAAGTTATGATGTTCCAAAGTTGAAAGAAAATCACAGAAAAACCTGGGAAAAATGAAAAATTACCAAATGAACAGTACATATTTGCGCAATAATCTGTTTCAATTGGGCAATTTAATGACCCAATGAGTATTTTTTTCCATGTAGAGGAACTTTTAAGCTTCAAATAGAAATTGGAAGCACTCAATTTCGATTTTTCTAGAATTAGTTATGAATTTTCAAAGTTGGCCCAAAAAGCTGTGAATAGTAACTTTGAAAACTTGAAAGTTTTTATTTTGATTCTTTTGGGCCTTGTAAGCTGTTTGAGGCTTCATTTTGGTTCCAAATCAATATAAATGGAAGCTAAGAGGGTTAATAAGGTGTTTTACATTGTTTGGTATCAGAGCAAAGGTTTTGAGATGATTTAGTTAATGCATTAGTTATGCATTGTTGTTTAGCATGTTATGTGCTTTACTATGTTATGGTATATGTTGGTTGCCTCTTATGATGGTATGTTAGTTAGTTATGCACCATATTCATGAAATTATGAATAAATGTGACTAGCTAAACATGAAAAGCCAAGTATACCAGTGGAAGAGCATGATAAGAAGGAACCTTCGGAGATTGGTTCCAATGTGATATAATCATTTCAGAATTTAAATGAAGTATTCGAAAAAGAGAAGGAGCTAGCGCAAGAACTACCAGAATATGCAGGGGATAATAGATATGAGGGTCCAGTGTTTGATAGGATTGCTTCTCTGCAGTGCATACTGGATGCTAACACCCAAGGACTCTGAGAGTACACTACTCTACATGGATGAGGGTTTCGGTTAGCATATATCCAGATGGGCTAGAGAGGCATATGATATGGATCAGATTGCCCCGAAACTCAAGAGCCCGTACTTACAGAGGAGTTTTCTCTGAGGAAGAGACTAAGATGTGATGCTTGGTTGACGCAGTTACAGGAAGAACCTGTTATGATTGAGCCAGAGAGGCCAATCAAGGTTGAAGAAGAGAAGTTTTTTGTGGAGACAAAATCTGCATGTACTTCTTCATAATCAGATTTTAATGTTCTAGTTTTGTCTCGGAGCTTGAATTAAGTGCAAGAGCAGCCCAAGAATCCAAATGTGGATTATAGAGCCCCTGTAGATGATAAGAATTGTAAGGGTATTAAAAATGGTAAAGCTGCTTCTCTAGTACGCCATATGAGTGCGAACACTAATGGACTTCGAGAGCATACAACTCTGCAAGGGCGAACTTTTCATCTGTCGTGGATCCAAAGGGCCATAGAGACTTATGAACTAGAGTAATTAGCCCTAGATGTAACTGGTGATAAAGAATGGCTGTGGGTTTTGATGGCCGCCATTCCAAGATATTAAGATATTGAGAATGAAATATGCGTTGAGAAATTGTTGATGAAGTTGTGGCCAGTAACGTAAGAGTCAGAGTAGCACAATGGAAGTGCAAAGAGTATTAAATGTATTGGAAATTGTTAAAAAGCCTCATGATTAATATGAGTACAGTGGATGGACTGTAAGAGGCGTAGTAATAGTTGCAATTCTCGATGTGCAGCAGTAGCCATAACAGATGTCTCAAACAGGATGGCCCCATTTATTTTATGACTAATAAAAATTGAAAAGGCATAGTACTAGCAGCGGAGTTTGAGGATACTTCATGATGAATTATCTGCTAGTATATAGGCTTAAATCTATATGTGATAAAGGATTCCTATATGAATAAATTGCAAAAGTTGAGATGACCAAGGTGGATTGGTCAAGGAATCCTAAGAGCTACCAAAGGGAAAGTCAGGTAGCCTATCATAACGATACAGATGATAAGGAATAGAGATAGATGACATATTTACACCTAGAAACAGTAAAGACAGATCTTCTGGGACTTGGTGACGGCTTAAATGTTGAGGTTGTGATTAATGATATTATAATATATCTTTAGGCATCAGAAAAGGTGTAACAATCAGGTCAACCTGAAAAGTGAGAAATGAAGTCCTCATTAATGTTAAATGCCATTGCTAAGTGATTAAGAGGTTATGAGAAATTCTAGATGGGAACAAGATACGCTGCTAGATGATAAAAAAGGGGATGTACCCAACGTAAAGTATGCTAGAGAAAGTGTTAGCCAACAAATATCTCCCTAAGTTTTGGACGGTGATTCTCCTATGCCGGAATGACATTGTCATGGTAGGGCGCGCTACTTCCTGATAGATAGGAAGGGGCAGGACCTTGATAGACAGGGATCAAGTGGTATGAATCGCTGCTGTTGTGTGAGCTGCTTCCTGAGAGACAGAAATAGTATGGGACAGTTGGACCAATATTAAAACATAGGGTGTTTCTTTTTCCATAAATTCCCACATGATAAAAATATGGCATACGAAATACCCCCAAAATGAAAAGGGAAGAATGGGCTGGTATGAGTCAAGGATAAAGTCCCTTGAATAATTTGGGTACATGATAATTCATGAGAGATTATGTGGAGGCAAAGAATATTGCAAAGCTTCAAAATGAGAGCTTAATTACTTAAATATCAATGAAAATAGAGAGATGCCTCCAGAAGGGTTTGAAATGAAATGAAAGAATCCCTTCCAAATATTTCGGTAGTCAGGAAGTTCCCGGATGTGTTGTTTGATGAAATCGATGGATTACCTCTAGTGAGAGGTAGAGTTTGTCTTTGATTTAATACCCGGGACCAGTTGAATTTTAGAGACTCTACATTGAATTGCTTCAGGTGGTATGATGAAGCTAAAGCAGCAGAATTAAGAGCTGCTAGAGAAGGGGTTTATTTGGCCCAGCGTGTTGTCATGGGGACCCCAGTTTTCTTTGTGAAAAGATACGAGAGTCTTCGGTTATGAATAGACTATCATGAATTGATTGAGATGATAATGAAAGATGATTATTCGTTTCCCTAAATTGATGATCTGTTAAATCAATTTAGTGGAGCCAAAGTGTTATCTGAGATTGATTTTAAGTCAGGTTACCATCAACTCCGGGATTCAAGCAGGTGATATTGTTAAAACAGCTTTTCGGACTAGATATGGATATTGTGGGATTCTAGTAATGCCGTTCGGATTGATGAATGCCCATGTGGTTTGTGAATTGTATTTGTGATTATTTCCGGCTGTACCTGGATTGGTTTGTCATAATCTTTGATTGGTGATGTATGGGTGTACTCCAAATCTTTAGAGAAGCATACCGACCATTTGTGAACAGTTTATATAAATTTTTCTGGGATGACTTTACCATTGACTAGGCTCATTTGAAGTGATTGAATGGTTACGTGGGATGGAAAATATGATGCTGATATCTGGAAATTGATGGGGAGGCAGGCTTACCTATACC
Source organism: Vachellia pachyceras (assembly GCA_025593235.1). Taxonomy (NCBI): domain Eukaryota; kingdom Viridiplantae; phylum Streptophyta; class Magnoliopsida; order Fabales; family Fabaceae; genus Vachellia; species Vachellia pachyceras. The sequence goes on from JANTPZ010129913.1 coordinate 4,215, forward strand.
CTAACATTGGGAAGATCGTTGTGTCTCACATCAATTAAAATCCAGTTTATGTAAATTGATGAGGAGGCAGGCATATCTAGACCCTAACATTGATGGGGAAGGTCACTGTGTTTCGCGTCAATTGAAAAATTGACGAAGAGATCGGTTTACCTAGACCCTAACATTGATGGGGAAGGTCGCTGTGTTTTGCATCAATTGAAAATTGATGAGGAGATCGGTGTTCCTAAACCCAAATGATAATAATCCCAAATCCGAAGTAGACATGTGTGGTCTACAGTATGCCGGTGGGCATAGATTGGGAGATGTGTTTTAAGACCCAAAGTAGACATGTGTGGTCTACGGTGATGCCGGTGGGCATGAGCTGGAAATTGTATTGATATAATAGGGGAAGATTACATATGCCTCGCGTCAATTAAAACCTTATGATGAAAATTTTCCCACATTTGTTTTTAAGACCCTTAGAATTTTGTAACTTGTTCCTATTCAAATGTTTCCCAAATCCTTTTCTTACTTATACCCTACACAATTTTGCCTTCTAAATCCATTAGAAGCATCAAAATCCAACCAGATTTCTCTTCCCGTACATTTCTACATGATAAAAGCATGCCATATGAAGTACCCCCAAAAATTTAAAGAGAAAGATAGACTAATATCGGTTAGGGATAAAGATCCCTTTAATGATTTGGGTACATGATAATACATGAGATATTCCTCTTTCTCTACAACCTCATGGTGATGATTATAAAAGAATAGTAGGGATTATTGAATCCTTTGATATAGTACGTGGCATTAAAATGATAATGGAGGGGTTGATGAATAATTTAGTGCATAAAAGCCCAAGCAAAATAGTAAGAGAAATGTGGCCTGAAAAGAATTGAAATGATGATGAAAAATGATTATTGATTTTCCCTGAATTGATTATCTGTTAGATCAATTGAGTAGAGCCAAGGTGATATCTTAGATTAATTTTAAGTCAGGCTACCATCAACTCCGTGTTTGAAAGGGTGATATTGTTAAAACGGCTTTTCGGACTAAATATGGATATGGTGAATTTATAGTAATGCCGTTAGATTGAATTGATGGATGCCCCTTTGGATTGTGGATTCTAATGGTGAGTTGTATGAATTGTGTTTCTAGCAGTATCTGGATTGGTTTGTCATAGTCTTTATTGGTGATGTTGGTGTACTCCAAATCTTTAGAGAAGCATGCCGAGCATTTGTGAAAAAAACTGAAAAGGACATAAAAGCTAGATATCTGAATAGGTGGTACGATGTATACAAATTTTGAGGACGAAATTTATTTTAAAAGGGGGAGAAATGTAATATCCACCATTTTTCTGTAAATTGAAATAAATGCCAAACAGATAGATATGAGATGAGATAAGGCCCAGAAATAAAAGTACAGAAAGAGAAGGTATCAATGGACCAAAGAGACCCTGGTCAATTTAGTCCTAAGGCTTTGAAATTTACTAAGAGTGTAAGCCAGGGACATAAATGTCATTAAATATAAAGATCAAGGGCAATATGGTCATTGGATAAAAGAGGCCAAACCAGTAGTCAAAAGTCAAGTTAAAGCCCACGGATAGAAAGTACGGAAAAAGTTGATTGCTATTGGTCCGGAAGTCGCAGAATCAGATTTGGCCTAGTGGATGGAAGTCGGTAAGAACTTTAAAGTTAAGTGTGCTCGTCTCGGGAGCAATTTCAGGATGGGTGACCTCCTGGGAAGTTACCCAATGGGGGTCAGAAACCAAAAGATCAAGGGCCAAAAGGTTAAGGGCAAAATGGGAATTTATGAAAAGTTGGACTGTGAAAGGGCATTTTGGTCATTAAGAGAAAGTGTAAGGGCATTTTGATCATTTGACAAAGTCAAAGTCAAAAAGTCAAATAGTTGACTAAAAATAGAAAAATTCACATATGTCTAAAAGATAGAGTAGAACTCACTGATTACCAGAGATTCAACCGATTGTTGAAATTCGGTCTGGATGAGGAATTATGGAATTTTAAAGATTTGATGGTTGAAAATAATTATTTAAGGTATTAGGAGTTCTCTAAAACCAAAAACTAGAGTCTATAAAAATTCAGTGAATTTTATAGTATTTTACAAAATTATTGCCAATATACGATTAAGGTGATTTTCCCGAAAATGAGGAAAAATTCCTGAAATATAATTTATTTCAAAAATTAATTTTGGACAATTTAGAAGGTATTTTGGGGAAAGAAAAAGGGCTAGAGTATCAATGAAAAATGTAGAAAATTTCAAGGCCCTAAAAATGATTTATTCTAAAATTGCTTGTTTTCAGGAGTTTTAGACAGAATAAAGTAATCATGTTAATTTTGATAGGATCAAGGGACATTTTGAGGATGATGATTTTATTATATTTAAGAGGGAATTATGGAGTTTAAATGAGGAAGAAAACATCTCCAGAAAAGTAGAAAAAGATTTACCGGAATAAAGTTATGTTTACCGGTAGAAAGTGTAATCGTTAGAAGTAACCGAATGGAATCTGGTTTGGTTAGTGTAACCAAACCCCAAACAGATTTTTCTTTACCATGTGCAGCCATCATTACATACTTTTTAAGAGCCAATGAGGAATGGGCAAATGTTATGTATGTGGCTAATTATGGACCCTTAGATTTTGCTTAATAATTAAGATTGAATCTTAGCCTTCCATCTTTTATGAGAGATTTTTATAAAAGGCCATTTCTCTCCATTTCCCTCCCATTTTGGTCGACTTTCATGGCTGCCCAAGAGAAGAGAGAAGACGCCATATTCAAGCATGGAGAAGGAGGAGAAAAGCTTGAAGAAATCCAAGGTAAGAGAAGAAACCACCTTATGTTATACACCAATCTCTTCCTTTCAACTTCCTCTACCTTTCTATCAGTTTAGATTTTTGATTTTGGCTCTCTTTTGGTGGCTGGAAAGTTAGGGTTCATGAGAGAAAAAATGAGAAAGAGAGGGATTTAGAGGAAATAAATGGTTGCAAAACACTCCTTGCATGATACGGAGAAGATTGATGTATATATTGCTTGGGCTTGATGTTTGTATGAATTTTTGGAATTTCAAACCCTAAGGGGAGATGCTGTCCAATTTTATATTTGATGAGGAAGAGTTGTTTTTAAGCTAAATAATCCATGAGAAGTGTTTTGGGATCAATAATATGTTGTTATACATGATAAAAGTTTGAAAAATCATGTTGATGGTAACTTGAGAAACCTTTCGACCAGATCAGGTTCTTGGGGAAGGAATGCCCTTTTGATGATTTTGATGCTTCCAATGGGTTTAAAATGAGTTTTTGTGTAGGGTAAAAGTGAGCCCAAGTTTTGGGAAGCATTAGAAAACATTAAAGACAAGTTTGATGTCTTAAGGCTTATGTAATTCAAGAGATAGTTTAAGAGAGGTTTACATTGATTTTTGCCTTGGTAGTGGCTTATGTTTAATGGCCATGATGTTGTGTATTATGTAGGCAAGGGTATGCAAGGAATTAAATTCTCATGTGATTAAGAAAGAATCAAAGTTAAGGGAAACTTAAGAGCAAAAGGTAGCAAGACCATCTAACTCTAATCTATGTTATTATACAAATTCCTTTGATTGATGCATGACTTGTTTTGAACTTTATGGTGATGAAAGTGTGGATGTGTGCATGTTCATGCTATGGCCATATGCATTTATGTGTTTCATGTTACACTTTTATTAATCCACATTCATTTAGAAAGTTGTCATGCATTTTATGAAAGTATGTTAGATAGTTTTACTACTGGGATTTTTAAAAATCTCATTCTCCCCCACTAACCATTTTTAGGTGGAAGCTTATCAAAGGGTAAGGAGAAAACCCATGATGCTTGAAGCAAAAATGTGCACATGTGTATGAATGCAAATTATGTTGTAAACTTTCAATTATATTGTTGAAGTTTGTAAAGTGATATGTAATATAACTTATGCATGTATGATGGACTCATGATAACTAATGTATGCCATAAAAATGCCTAATTACATAGGTTAATATGGTTAAGAAAGGCTTAGAAATCAAAATGAGAGTTTATGAATTTATGTAGGCTGAAATTTGACCAAGTGCTGGAAGTAAAGTTGGTCATTTCCCCTACTTTGCCCTGTTGTAAAATAGAGTAAATGAACTTCAAATGAGTTGAAATTTTATGAAAAAATAGATCACATTTCAAGGTTTAAAATAAGCCAAATATCACTGAAATTAGAGTTTTTTACAGAAGCTTATGACTGTCCAAAGTTGGCGAAAAATCACAGAAAAATCATGGGAAAATGGAAAATTACCATATGAACAGTACATTTTCACGAATGAATATGTACCAATTGGACAAGTTTCTGTACAAATGAGTATTTTTCCCTCATAAAATAATTTGTAAGCTTCAAATAGAAGTTGGAACCACTCGATTTCGATTTTTCTAGAATTAGTTATGAATTTTCAAATTTGGCCTGGAAAACTGTGAATAGTAACTTTCTCCAAAATGAAAGTTTTCCTTTTGGTCCCTTTTTGACAATGTAAGTTGTTTGAGGCCATGAATTGGTTCCAAATCATTATAATGGAAGCTAAGAGGGATAAATAAGAGGTGATACAATTTTCTTGATTAAGATCAACTACATTAAGTTTTTATGGTTGGTTAACTGTTAGAAGCTGATTGTTGTGACAAGTTTTGAGTAGTATTAATTAATATTACTTTTGGAAATGTCTGGACATTATCTTGGTTGAATCCGTTCATATTTGATCTAAATATTGCAATGAAGTGCTCAGAATGAACGTGCATTATCATGTGGCAATGAGGGTGGAGTCATAACTCTTGGGAAGTAAATTAATGAGATACAAATTCACTAGCATATTCCAGTTTATTGAATTCCAGTTTAAGAAGATAAGAAAAGCAAAAGAAAGAATAGTTTAGATCATGTTTCTGATATAGGCTAGAGCGACAGAATCATTTTCCCTTTTATTTGTTGAAGTATTTGTTAACTAATCACTTAGAGACATCCAAGCTCCTTAGAGACCGACTTTAAGATTGTGCCACTAATTACATAATTCTGAGTATTAAATTTGGCCTTGAAACGACTAGAGACCAAATTTTGGCACTGTTACCGGGGAGCTTTGTCTCTTTAGTTTTTAGTTAGTAGTCCCTTCCTAGGTTCTAGTTGTTTTTCTGTAAAAAGAAAGAGATAAAATCATTGAATAAATATGCTGCTTTTTTTTCTCTTGAATTACAGTAATTTTTTTAGGTAGTAGCTACATTTTGCTAGGATTTCTTTTGTTAATTTCTTCAAAAGCTTAACTGGCTTGTAGTTTGAATAAGTGGCTATGCTTGAATTTGATGTTGAGATTTGTGAGAATTTGTGTATAGCATTCTGTTGTAGCATTGTGCCTTAAAAAATATGTTTTCTGCTTTGCTTTGAGTTGGTTACAACAGGGAAACAAGTTTTTGTACTGAACATTCTATGCTAGATACATATCTTCCTGAAAATACCCTCAATACAGTTGTTGTGATTTTGAGACTTGTGAGCCATTCTTTGTTGCTGGAACTAGAGAGTATTTGTTGTTTTTCATTTTCCTAAGCATGTATGACCAAATCTAAGGGATAAGAAATTCTTCCATTGGATCGAGAAATAAATAAAACTCTTAGAGCTTTAAGAAAAGGAAAAGGGAGTGAAGACACAAATACCTCAAGTACACTATTGCAAGTACCTTTTGCACAGTCCTCTCACACCACACTTAGAGCATCTTCATCGGATTCTTGTCATAATAGTGACACATCTAATTCTGCATCTGTATTGAGAGGTTATATTGACAATCATTTTATAATGGAGCCTAATGAGAATATGCATGGACCAAACAGAGAGCATACAAAGAGCATAATGATGAGTATGTACCTAACAATATGGATAATGAAGCTAGGAATAGAAGCATAAGGGAAATGAATTTATCCAATGTTGATTACAACCCTTATGACTTTTACAATTTTGATGCAAATTTTGAGTTAAAGGGTCATTTGATAAGTGCTTTACCAAAATTATTTGGCAATACAGGTGAAGATCCTCATAGACACCTTCAAAGTCTACACATGGTTTGCTCTACAATGAAACCCCCTGGAGCTAGATTGGGTGATGTTTTGAGCATAACATTCCTCTTTTCTGTGGATGGCAAAGCAAGGAATGGCTACATATGCTCCCACAGCACTTTGCCACTCTAACATAGGAGCAATTAAAGAAAGCATTCGTAGAAAAATACTTTCTAGCTTCAAGGACTGGTAAGATGAGATAGAAAATGTATAGCATTCAACAAGCTGTGGGGGAGAGCCTATTTGAGTATTGGAGCAGATTTTTAGCCCTTTTAGCCCGCTGTCCACATCACCAAATTGCACAATCTCACCTGGTACAGTATTTCTATTATGGACTGCTATACCATATGAAGGCAACAATTGATGCTGCAGCTGGAGGATCTTTAATTGACCTTACATCCCAAGGTGCATGGGATTTATTAGAGAAAATGGCAGCAAATAACCAACAATTTGGTGTAAGAGATGTAGCTCAAGCTTGTGGGGTAGGGGCTTGGTCAAATGATGAAATCTTGAACAAGTTAGCAATCTTAAGTGATCAAATGGGATGCTTACAGAAAAATATGCAAACTCAACAATTCCATAGCGTAAATGCCACCAATATCACTCCTACGTCACAAGCCCTTATTCCTCCCTCATATAACATATGTGCTAGTCCCATGCATACTACCATCAATTGCCCTTCTCAAGTTAATTCTTCCAAGGTGGCTGTCATGAATTTTCAAAGACAAAACCCCTTCAATCAAAGAGAGCAGTACCCCAACACCTACAATAGAGGATATCCAAGTAACCAAGGGAGGGACAGCTTCTATAGAGCTGCTGGAAATTCCCAGAGACAGTTTACAAACCCCTCTATGACCTCCTATCACAACCCATGAACCTCAAGAGAAGCACCTAGCTAAGAACCCAATGTGAATGAGCCTTTAATGAAGATGATGAGCAAGCTTTGTGATAAGATTGAGCAAATGGAGGTGAAACATGACAACCTCCAATCCTTTATCTCTCAATTAGCCAATGCAAAGAGTGAGGATGATGCTAAGAAAGGAACACTCCCATCAAATGTTGTGGTGAATCCTAAGGGCTTAAATGCCATCCATTTGAGAAGTGGCAAGAGAGTTGGGTTTGAGGAACCAAAGGAGGATGAGGAAGAGGCTATTTATGAGGAAGTTATGCAAGGGCATCAATTCAACCCTGCATCCGAGAGCCAAAAGGAGAAGAGCATCCTCAAAAAGACCCCCTCCACATGTACAAATGACCAAATGGATGAAGGGGCTGAGTAAGGAAGGTAAGGTAAGCATCATGAAGCCTCAAGCAGCAATGGTAAAAAAGTAAAAATTTCTGGCATGCCCTTCCCTAGTTCTTATCTGTTAAGTAGGAAAATATCCAATTCTCAAATTGAAAATGATGCTTTGAATTTATTTAGTAAGCTTGCTGTGAATGTTCCATTGCTGGATTTTCTGAAAGGGGCACCTAAATACATGAGATTCTTAAAGGAACTATGTGCTAATAAGAAGAAATGCAAACCAAATGAACTTGTGCAGGTGCGGTCCAATGTTTCAGCAATTTTTAAACCACAATTACCTGTAAAATGTGTTAATCCTGGTTCATTTACAATTCCTTGCACAATAGGTCAAATGAATATATCTAATGCATTGTTGGATCTTGGAGCTGCAATTAATGTGATGCCTTTTTCCATGTATGTGTCCCTAGGTATTGGGTGCATGAGAGAAACTAACATGTTAATCCAACTTGCTGATCGAACCACTAGGAAACCCAAGGGATTAATAGAAGATATTTTAGTAAGGGTTAGAGATTTAGTCTTCCCTACAGATTTCTATGTGTTGGATATGGAAAATGAGTCATATGTTGATGAACCTATCATTCTAGGGAGGCCTTTTCTTAGAACAGCCAACACTGTAATTAGTTTGAAAGATTGTTGTATCACTATGGAATTTGGTGATAAAGTAATCAAATTTGATGTATACAAAGCCATGAAACACCCCTTTGAGGATTATTCTTTACTTGGTGTGAGTGACATTAATCTCTTAGTGGATGAGGCTGTGAGAGAATGTGAAGTACCATTGAATGAAATTAATAAACATGCTACTCTAAAATTTTCTGATAATAGCTCAAATTCCCCATTACCATCTTCTTCTTTTGATTTCTCTTCCATTAATGGTGATCTAACATCTCACTTGGCAAGCCACAACTGTAGGAAGTGTTTTTCATATGATCTTGCAGAAGCTGAAACTGTTTTGGAGCAAAATAATGATGATTCCAGTGTTGGAGCAACACTTCCAGTGGGGAAAAGACCTGCAGCAGCTATGGGACACAGTGTGGGAGCTTTGGAGTTGCAAGAACTAATCCCTTCAGCAGTCCAACCACCTAAATTAGAGCTCAAACCACTGCCCTCTCATTTAAAATATACTTTTCTAGCCGATGGTAATAGGCTTCCTGTTATTATAGCTGCTGCCCTAACTGAAAGAAAGGAGAATAAATTGATTTCAGTTTTAAAAAGATACAAAAGGCCATAGGTTGGACCATGGCTGATATTCCTGGCATATCTCCTTCTGTTTCTACCCATAGGATACTCCTTGAGGATAACATTAAACCTGTGAGACAACCACAGTGTAGGCTAAATCTTCTTATCTTAGATGTGGTAAAAAAGTATATCACAAAATTATTCAGTGCTGGAATTATATACCCAATTTCAGATAGTGAATGGGTGAGTCCTGTGCAAGTTGTACCCAAAAAGAGTGGAATCACTGTTGTAAAAAATGAAAATAATGAACTCATACCTACTAGGGTTCAGAATTCTTGTAGAGTTTGCATTGATTACCGAAAGTTTAATGATGCCACAAGAAAAGATCACTTTCCCTTGCCTTTTATTGATCAAATGTTAGAACACCTTGCTGGAAAAACTAATTATTGCTTTCTTGATGGTTTTTCAGGTTTTTTCCAGATTGCAATAGCCCCAGAAGATTAAGAGAAAACAACATTTACATGCCCATTTGGCACTTTCGCTTATTGGAGGATGCCATTTGGCCTATGTAATGCACCGGGGACCTTTCAAAGAGCAATATGGCTATATTTTGTGAGTTTTTGGGTTCATCCATGGAGGTCTTCATGGATGACTTCACTGTGTATGGTGAGAGCTTTGATTCATGTTTGGATAGCCTTGAAAAAATTCTTGCTAGGTGTATAGAAAAGGGTTTAGTACTTAACTTTGAAAAATGTCATTTTATGGTAGACAAAGGCATAGTGTTGGGTCATTTATTCTCTAAGCATAGAATTGAAGTGGATAAGGCAAAAATATATGTTATATCATCACTTCCATATCCTACTTCAGTCAAAGAACTTAGGTCTTTTCTTGGTCATTGTGGTTTCTATAGGAGGTTTGTTAAGGATTTTAGCAAAATAGCTTTACCCCTTTCCAATCTTCTGCAAAAAGATATTGTATTTACCTTTGATGATGCATGTAAAAGAGCTTTTGATACACTTAAAGGTATGCTTATATCACCTCCTATACTCACTGCACCAAACTGGAATTTAGATTTTGAATTAGCATATGATGCATCTAATAGCTCGGTTGGTGCCATGTTGGGACAAGCGATAGATAGGGTGTCTAGGGTAATTACATATGCATCTAAGACACTAGATAAAGCTCAAACAAACTATACTAGTACTGAAAAAGGGCTATATGCCATTGTATTTGCACTAGACAAATTCAGATCCTATTTCATTAATTCTAAAGTTACCGTTTTCACTGACCATGCTGCCATTAAGTACCTTTTCAGCAAGACACACACAAAACCAAGGCTGTTGAGGTGGATTTTGCTGCTGCAAGAGTTTCATACTGAAGTAAAGATAGAAGTGGAGCTGCAAATCATGTTGCAGACCATTTAAGTCGCCTTCCGGCTGAAACTAAGGGAGTTTATGACTCTGACCAGATCTATGATGAATTTCCTATTGCCACTTTATTTTTATAGCTACGCATGATCCTTGGTATGCTAACATGGTAAATTTTGTAGTGACAAATCTAATCCCACCCTCTTTGTCTCATTTTCAGGCACAAAAATTGAAGAGTGAAGTAAAATATTACATATGGGACCCACCCGTACTTTGGAGAATGTGCAATGATAAGATTATAAGTTGTGTGCCAAACGAGGAGGTACAAAATGTGCTGGAGGCATGCCATTCTTGGGCTTGTGGAGGACATTTCAGTGCAAAGAAGACTTCAAGGAAGGTATTAGAATCTGGATTTTATTGGCCAACTATCTTTAAAGATGCATTTGAATTTTGTAAAAATTGTGACAAGTGCCAAAGGTTTGGTAGTCATAGTAGAAAGCATGAAATGCCACAACATCCCATTTTGTTTTGTGAAATTTTTTATGTTTGGGGAATTGATTTCATGGGACCTTTCCCCCCTTCTGGTGGATTCCATTATATACTCTTAGCTGTGGATTATGTTTTAAAATGGGTAGAGGCAATCCCCACAAGTAAGGATGATGCAGCCACTGTTTCAAAGTTCCTAAAAACACATATTTTTGCAAGATTTAGGATCCCTAGGGCTATCATAAGTGATCGTGGCACACACTTTCTCAATAAAATTGTAGATAAGTTTCTATTCACATATGGAGTCAAACATAAGATATCCACACCCTATCACCCACAAACAAATGGCCAAACAGAGGTGTCTAATAAGGAAGTGAAACAGATTTTAGAGAAAATGGTTAGGCCAACAGGAAAAGATTGGAGTTTAAAACTGAATAATGCATTATGGGCCTATAGGACAGCTTATAAAACCCCTGCAAAAATGTCTCCATATCGGTTGATTTTTGGGAAACCTTGCCACCTACCAGTAGAAATAGAACACAGGGCATATTGGGCTGTAAAAAACTACAATATGGATTTTGAAGCTGTTGTAGGGGAGAGAAAACTCCAGCTATAAGAGCTGGAGGAAATTAGACTTGAAGCTTATGAGAACTCCCGCATTTATAAGGAAAAAATAAAGCTTATACATGACAAAGGAATTCTAAGAAAACACTTTCAGGTTGGTGACAAAGTGTTGTTATTTTTGGCCAAATTCAAATTTAAGAGAGGAAAGTTCCAAACAAGATGGGTGGGACCCTATACAGTAACTAAGGTCCATAATTTTGGCATGGTTGAGCTTGTGAATGAGGAAAGTGGCGAGAAAATGGAAGTTAATGGACACTTGTTGAAATTGTATCAGGAGAGTTCCAGGACTCCTTGACTTTCTGCAATCTGTTTATCTCTTTTTCACCCTTTTAACTGTCATACTGTTCTGTTTCAACTAAAAAAAAGAAAAAAATTATATATATAAATAAGTTCTCACATTAGACTCTTGTCATGATGGCCTTGGGAAAGGATTGCTTGATGACTTTGCAGGATTATACGAATGAGATGCAGCTGGACAGCAAGTTGGAATTACAAAAACTGGAAAACATGTAGTTTGGAAATTCTTTGAAGCATGACCAATTGCTGAAATCACAACAATAAGGAAGCAAGGCAGGAGAAACATGCTGTACACGAACTCATGACTTTCACAGGGATAAAGATCTAGGCACCTCCATATATGGTTGTCTCTTTCCTCTCCTTACTTGATTAATCTGCTGGTGATATCATTTGTTGCTTTTCATTGCTCAATATAAGTGTGGGGGAAAGAATTAACCCATTAGGAACCTACATTCTCCCTGTTTTCTACAAATTGCATTGAGGGCAATGCAAGGAGTGAGTGTGGGGGAGGAATACCATATTCTCTGTTTTATCCTTGAGGCACATTAGGAACCTAAAATCTTGTATTTTTTGCTGGAACTTTAGCTGTTTTACTGTCATCTAGACATGGATATTAGGATTTCTGCATAATGGGCTGTTATGGGACTAGAATGAGCCTTTAAAGTATCTCATTGAACTTAACACTAAGTCTAAGCAATTTCATGCTTGAGTTTTCATGCAATTAATCTTAGTGAACAAAGATGAAGTGAGTAAGCTAGTTGTGAGGAATTTGAGCCTTAATTCATCCTTAAATAGTGTGTGATGTCATCAAGTTTAGTAACTTCCTAGAACTTGTCTCAATCCTTAATTCAAGACCACATTAGCTCTTGGAATTGTGAATATGATAAGGGCATTTTCTTTTAAACCCCTTTAACCAAACAAAAGCCCATACATCTTTATTTCCTTTGCTTAACCCCTTGAGCCCCTCATTCATTCTTTAAAAATTCCAACCTTGATTAATGAACACTGCATGTTTAACTATTGAGAGCTCTAAAACATTTTTGAGCTACCAAATGCTTGCTTGATATATGTTAGAAATTAATAAGGCCCATGATTGTTGCAGTTATATATTGAGCATGATTCATTGCAAATAAAAGAGATTCATTGCCGGGAATATGGGGACCGTTTATTTGTTAAAAAAAGAGGATGTTGAATAGAAAAGATAAAAAAAGGAGAGAGAAAAAATGATGTGACACCAAAAAAAAGAGATCCAAAAAGAACAAAAAAGTGAAAAAAAAATTTGGTAGAAGGGAAGAAGAGGGTGTAAGAAAAATATGCATAATTGCTTGACATATGTATGTTTGGTGTTCACACACTAGAATTGATTTGGTACATCATTCCATGAGTTCTTGACAGTGACAGTGTCCATCATAATATTGAAGGACAACATGTATGTGTTCATTAATCATTGACACTTTATTCCATTACATCATTTAGCCTTTCCAACAATACAACCTATATAAAGACCCTTTGATTCACAAAAACCTTGCTGCATTTGAGTGGTGGAGATGTAGGGTAGTTACAAGCTTATAGTGAAGCCTAAATTTGATGATTTTGAGAGAAAGAACCCATATTGATAAGAGTGAAACCCATATTGATAATTACATAATTCTGAGTATTAAATTTGGCCTTGAAACGACTAGAGATCACGACGCTGTTAAGTGTCCACCATAACCAGAATATGAAGGAGATTGCATAAAGGAAAGTAGGTTGAAAACACATCTTTTACAGGTGGAGAGGAGGATGAAAATGAAGAAGGAAAGATAGGTAAAGTCGTATCTCTACCAATATGAACAACTTCAAAAATGTGTGGAGGATGGTTAAAGAGATTGGTGTTTGAAAAGGAGATCATTAGTATCAGAGAATGAGTCAGAAGAGAATGATACACAACACAAGGCAATCAATCGAAGACCACCATGTGGCTTGTAAAGATAAGCTATTTGTCCACATTTCATCGTCATTTTCCAATGACTGAAGGATGCAATTAAAAAATCATGATTTTGTCTGTATTTTCTGTTAACACTATTGAGTACTGAATATAGATATTTATTCCAATTTTAGCATAGAATTAAATATTGATTCTCCTCTTATCAAAGATTAGTCATTCTCAACCTCATTGATTAAAGAATATTAATATTCTCTAAAGTTTCATTTTTTTTACCCGAACACTTTATTTTTAGTTAGCCAAAAGTATATTCTATGAAGGCAATCTTATTCAATATCTCCCCATGGGAATTCAATGCTCGGAACCTTTTGTAAGTTTGGCGATAATATTGCTTTGGGCCGAGAAGGCCTTCTAGATTATGGGCTCCAAAGACTCACAGGATCAGTGGAACTAGGTAATTTCCAACAGTCACCCAAATTGAAAAGGCACCAACATTGAGGTCATGATGTTCGTTCGTTTGTTTTTTTTGCTATCTCGAGGTTGATGTTTCAAAAATATAATGAAATATTCTTACGTAGACATTGTTTCGTTTCTTACTTAAGCTGTTTCCTTCCACGGAATTGAGAATACATTGCTAATTTCATCCTAACTTATAAAATATTGGGTTAAGGAGAATATAAATGAACTTTTATTAAAAGTATGTTTACCATCGTATATCTTTTTACTCCCATATTAACATTCATGGGGATTTTTACATTCACAAAAAGTATATAATGTTAGATGTACTTTTGGTTATGGATATTCTAACTCAAGAGCTCAAGTTTGAGTTTTTCTACCTTTTTTAATGTGCTCAAGATAGGAATTTAGTATATCTTTCTACAATATTGTGCTAGAAACTACCCACTTTTTTGTCAAGTATATATATATCCTCATATTAGTGTACTCCTATTCGAAACACTATCAAACACTGAACGTGGGTATTTGGATATTCGAATCATGGTTCACCATATTGTGAGAAATTAATCTATCCTGCTAGAGTGATTGAGCTTTAATTATGTTAGTTTTCCTCTTGAATTTCCAGAGTCATAGAGTTAATTTTGGCTCATTCATGACCTTTTTGTGCTTAAATTGTGATTAGGAGTTGTTGAATTGGATTAATGTAATTTTGGGGTCATATGCCATGAATAACGATATATTTGTGCCTTAATTCCTTCATGAGCAAGTGATACTGCCAAAGTTTGTTATTTCATTTCAGGAATTCCGTGCAAAAGGGAAAAGACAACAACTCTGGATATGTTCGCCGCGGCGTAAACAAAGTTCGCCGCGGCCAAAGTTCAAGCAAATAGACGGTGAACTCTCGGGAGAGTTTCGCTGCGGCGAAATCCATAGTTGGCCGCGGAGAAAATCGTGTATCAGCACCTGATTTTTACTCCAGATGGAAATAACCCGATCCAACCTTCAAGACCCGACCCAGAACGGTTTTAATACCCCATTTAGGGTAATTTTCGAAAGATGAGGAAGAAGGAGGCTGAGAAGAGGCAAGAACACACACACATTTTTCTCTCATTTACACACTCACCAAACCCTACCATCACCCATTTCTTCCACCATCCATCCATCTACAATGCTTCATCCTTCCATTTGGAGTATGATTCTTCCTTCCATGAGGAGCTGAGCATCTCCAACCTCTTAAAGATGGAGTAAGCCAGAGTTCAAAGTGCTGAAAGGGGAGTATTTGCTTTCAATCTGTATTTACGTTATAGATTACTTAGGATCCAAGTTGGACTATGTGATTTGTATGTAAATACTTGGTCTTGGTTGAGCCAAACTTGGATTATTGTGTATTGAGTTGTTTTGTGATTGACAAAGTTAAATGGAGTTCATTTGACTTATTCAATGAAGTCTTGTTGTTCTCTTCTATCATCCTAGTTGTGCTTGGTTTTAGAGTCAACATGCATAGAGTTGATTTTGTCACTTTGCGATTTCC
>JANTPZ010129914.1:0-11022 GCA_025593235.1 Vachellia pachyceras
GTAAATCAGTGAGTTTTGCTCTATCGTTTGGGCCTCTGTGAATTTTTCTGATATTTTGGTCAACAATTGCTTTTTGACTTTGACTTTGTCAAATGACCGAAATCCCCTTACACTTTCTCTTAATGACCAAAATGCCCTTACGCTGTCTAACATTTTATAATTCCCATTTTACCCTTCTTTTAACACTTAAAGACCTTTATGTCCTTGGTCTTTTTGTTAAATGACATATGGGTCCTTCGCAGAAGGTCACCCATCCTCATGTTACTCCAGGATGAGCACTCTTAACTTTGCAGTTCCTACGGAATTCCATCCACTAGGTCAAATCTGACTTTGCGACTTCTGGCCCGTAACCTTTCTTTCTTTAAGTACTATCTATCTCTGACTTGAAATTCACTTCATTATTATCAGGATTAACATTTATTTCTGTTAGCAGTAAAATCATGGATATTACACAATTGCCATGAATTATAATATGTTTGCACTTAATTCTAATTTAGGCAGGTGATAGTTTAAATCATTACTATTTCATTTCAGGAACTCTGGCAAAGACTGAAAGAAAGCAGCTCTATAAACTTTGGTCGTGTAACACCTCCTATTTTCCCCTATATCCTTTTATTGGATCACTTATGAACTACTCTTGGACCTTGGATAACTCAAATTGGCCTTTTTAGTGAACTTGAAAATTTTTCTTTTTCTTCAAAAATGATGTTACTATTCACTTGCCCATTTTCCAGATTTCGGGCCCAAATTTGAAAATTCATAATTAATTCTAGAAAAATCAAAACTAAGTGGTTCCAATTTCTAAATTTAGCTTATTAAATGATCGATAGGGTAAAATACTCATTGGTTCCAATTCTTGCCCATTTGAATCTGTTTATTCTGAAAATGTGCACTATTCCAATGGTTACTTCCAGTTTTTCCAGATTTTTCCATTAAATTTGGAAAATCATAACTCTAATATACACATCCAAATTTCGTAAACTATATATCTTTTTAAAGTTTAGGATTTGTAGTTTCTGACTGGAAATTTTCAGCGCAATTGGAGCTCGTTTGCTACTTTTATTTTCCATGTGAATCTGTCAGTTTTTCAGTGCCTTTGGAACCCCTTTAGCTTTGAAAACCAATTTTTCTTAAAATTTACCAAAACCTCTTTTTGGTTCATTAACCCATCTCTTTCATGCATGATTATTTCCTTACCATTACTTGGTACTGTTAACCCATCTTCTTGAATGAATCATCACATATTCATATGCTACTTCATGTTGAGGTTTAAGGGTTACAATCACAACAACTTCATGGAGAGTTTAACAACTCATAAATTTACATAAAAATCATGCAAGCAAGAGCATCATCTTCATTCATCAATAACCTTTTCCTTACCTTGCTTGAGCTTCCATCTACATGGTTAGTTGGTGGGGAATGAGATTTGGGAATCCCAATAGCAAAACCACATAATCAAAATATTGTGAATGTGCATACATAACTTTAAAGCATGTGTAAGATCATATAAACAATTGACACATCAAACTACACTTTATCATGCATATGGCCATAGCACAAAAGTCACATTTCGTACACAAATCATTCACTTTGATCATCATTAAAGTTCATGTAACATTCACAACTCATTTTCATAACATTGGAGGAGATCAGTAGTCTTGCTACCTTTGCTTATCTTTCCCTTTTTACTTAAACTCCAAAGTTGTCTTCGATTACTTCCATTTGTGCTCTTGAGGGTCTCAAATCCCTAAAATCATGGCATAATACTCATATAAACATACAACCATCAAGATGCCTTAAAACTTGTTAAAACGCAATAAACCCCCTTAAGGTTTTTAAGAGTCCTACAAGTTTAAGGCTTGGTTTTTATGGATCCTTAAACTTCTAGAATCCATCTTTTAGCTTTACCCTACACAAAACACCATTTTAAAGCCAATGGAACCATCAAAACACCCAAAAACACAGCCCTTCTATTTTTTCTAGGCTTGGCTGAGAAACAGCAATAAAAAAGGAAATTGGTTTTTCAAACTTTGTTCATGTAACCATGTGTTTTCTTGCTTCCAAAACCCCTTTTTATAACATTGTTCATCTCAAATACAACACTTTCCCCTCCATCTTAAAGTGGACGGCACCCTCCCTTAACCCTAGGGTTTTAAAAATTTCAACTCACAACCAAACAACATCAATACATTCATCAAAATGCTATTTCCTACTCAAGGAAGAGCTTGCAACCTTTTAATATTTCTAAAACCTTTCATTTTCTCTTTTCACCTTTTGAAACCCTAGGCTCTCATCTTCAAAAAGAGAGACTTATTCAAGAGATCAAACCATTAATAAAATGAAAGAGGTTGCAAGACTCAAGAAGAGATGTTGTTTTGGGTGGTGGTGAGCTTACCTAGCTTGAGAGCCCTCTTCTTCCTCCTTGAAGCTTGAAAATGGCGTGACTTTTGGGGGCTTGGGAGAAGAGAATTTTTAGACCATGAAAGAGGAAGAGAGGGGACAGATATTGAGGGGAGAGAGAGAATTTCCTAATTAAAAAAGTCTCTTGAAAATTATGTGGATAGAAATGAAACTTGGGGACCAAGTTGGATAATACTTAGAGAAGAGTGTGCCATTTATCCTAGTCTCATTTCTTGCTAAAAAGTGGCTTTTGGCTTCCCCTAGGTGTCTGGTTGGGCTGACTGGATCTCTACCTAACCAGTTACTTGATCCGGTGACATGTATTTCCGTAAGGTAACCTTTACACGTGTAACTATCTTTTTAATTTTCCGGAAACTTTCTTTCTCATGTGGCACCATTCCCTAGGCTTCCTTGCCTATGTGGCATCATGTACTAGCCTAAAGCATTCCCAAGTTTCCTCGTAACAAGTCAAGATTCCTCAATTTGTGTGTAATATCGTAAAATGTGCTTCTAGCAGCCAATTTGACTTAAGAGCAAGGAAATTCCTATATTTTCCCCTAATACTCTAGCCCTTTTACATTTCTCAAAATTCTTTCCTGATTTTTTGTAATTAATTTTCTAATAAAATCCTTTCCAGGAATTTCGGGCACTATTGATCTCCGTACTTCGAAACTGACAACCCCAAATACCGAGCAATAATATAATTAAATATTTTAGGACCCATATAAACTTTTCTCATTTTGGATCTCTGGTATTTGAGGACTACTGCTACCTCAAACAATTATTTCTAAGTCGTCTTGAACTCAAAAATCCTTTAATTACGACAATGCCATTGCCTTGTCTTATTTTCCTCACATTTAACAAAAATGTTACAACCCTTTCTACTTTTGCCATAATTACCAAAATGCCATCACTTTTTCTACTCTTTCTTAATTCCAACCTTACCCTTGTTGACTTAGACTTTTGTTGTCAACTCTAACTTTTTTGGCAACTCTGACTTTTCATTAACTTTTGACAAATTACCATAATGTCCTTATTACTTGATGAAATTTTATGCACTAGGCCTTTTTAATCAAAATGACCTTTTTACCCTTGTCATTTAGGCCAAATGACCCTTTTGCCCTTGGGTCATTCTTACTTAAAATTCTTAAGACTAGGGACCCAGTTAATCATGATCTTTCTTGTTTAGAGGAATTTTCCTTTTTGTATTTCCATATCCTCGATCATTAAATCATCACATAATTACCGACTTAGCCTCTATTTTCCACTCACAGGAATATACGGATATTACAGGTCACGGCGTATTCCAATATTCGCAAGTCCTCTAGGTGGTGAAACCTTAATTTTGCCATGGTGAATATCGCGTATCCGCAACCCGGTTCAGGCCCAAAATGGAAAGAAAACTGACTTAATTTAGAATTCCAACCCAACACAGTTAAGAAACCATTTTAGGGTAAATTTTAGGGAATTTTAAACATCATCAATTCTGACAATATTTACTTGATGAAGGAGAAAGAATAGCCATTGAAGTTTTGATAGGAAGCAAGTATTTATTGAAAAAGATTAATTCATTAGAAAGAGATTTTTTCGTTACACTTTGCTTCAATTCCCAACGATATGCATTAATGGTTCTGGTAAGCTGCATGTCTGTCATATGTGAATTTATCCATTGAGAGTCCATGCTGAAGAAGTATTTAGAGAACCAATTCCCTGTTACTAAGTTTGTAATATCCAGTCTTTTTCTATAAATTGAAATAGAGGTTAAACTGATAGTTATGAGATAAGGTAAGGCCAACAAATAAAAGTACAGAAAAAAGAAGATGTCAGTGGACTAAAGGGACCCTGGTCAATTTAGTCCTAAGGCTTTGAAATTACTAAGAATGTAAGCCAGGCACATAAATGTCATTAAGTTTAAAGACCAAGGGCAATATGGTCATTGGATAAAATGGGGTCAAACTAGTAGTTAAAATTCAAGTTTGAGCCCATAGATAGAAAGTTCGAAAAAAGATGATGTCGATGGGATGGATAACTCTAAGTTAAACCTGGCTCAGCGGGAGAAATTTTATGAGAACTTAGCAGTTAAGCGTGCTTGCCCTGGGTAGTGTAAGGATGGGTGACCTCCTGTGAAGGACCCAAAGGTCATTACACAAAGGACCAGGAGTGAAAAAGTTAAGGGTAAAATGGGAATTATGAAAAGTTAGACAATGTGAGGGCATTTTGGTCATTAAGAGAAGTGTAAGGGCATTTTGGTCATTTGAAAAAGTCAAAGTCAAAGTCAAAAAGTCAACTGTTGACCAAAAGATAGAGCAGAACTCACTGATTAACTGAGATTTGACATATTGTCAAAATGCGGCCTAGATCTCTGTTTAGAGAATTTTGAAGTAAATCAGCCGACAATAATTATTTAAGGTACTAGGAGACCTCAATCAGTTGAGTGCAGGGAACTAGGAAATAAAATGAATTTTATAGTAATTAATAAAAATTATTGCCTAATATACGATTGAGGCGAATTTCCCGATTTTAAGAAAAAAGGCCCTAAAATACTGAAAATATAATTTTATTCAAAAATTATTTTCTGACAATCCAAAGGGAAAATTGAGGAAAGGAAAGGGCTAGAATATTAGTGAAGATTTTGGAAATTTTTAATGCCCCAAAAATATTTTGCCCGTCGGAAATACGCTTTTGAAGTATTTTCTAAAGGACAAAATTACCTTGTTATTTTTGGACAAATTTCAATGGTATTTTTTATAAAATATTTCTCCATATTAGTACATGAATTATGTAGATTAAAAGAGGAATAAAATATCTCCAGAAAAGCAGAGAAAAATTTACTTGAATAAAGTTATGTTTACCGGTAAAAAGTGTAATCGGTAGAAGTAACCGAATGGTAACCGGTTTGGTTAGTATAACCAAAATATTAACCAGACTTTTAAACCCCATGTGCTGCCCATGATGATAACTTTATGATAACCAATAGAAATCAAGCACATGTGTGAGAGGTGGTGAAATTCAAGCCCTTGGATTAAACTTGCTTATTAAGTTTAAATCTTAACCATTCACGTTTTGTGAAGGGATTTTTATTTAAGAAAAAAAAATCTTCTCTTCCTCCTCCATTTGGTGTCGTCATTTTTAGCCCTAGGAAGAGAGAAAGAAGATGACATTCATGGATACAAGAGGAGCAAAAAGCTTGGAGAAACAACAAGGTAAGAAGCTTTGGTACCGAAAGCTATACCTTTTCTTGATTCTTATGATCTTCTCTACCACTTCCATGGATTAGAATTTGGATTAAACATCTATTTTTCAAGATTCAAAGTTTGTGTTCTTGAGAAAAAGTTAGAAAGAGTGGGATTTAGAGCCAATAATCATGTGCAAAACACTCCTTGTGTTGTAAGGAGTAATTTGGTGTATAGCTTGTGATTGTTTGGTTGTTTTGTAAATTTTGGAATGGCAAACCCTAAAGGGAGAGCTGCCAAAATTTCTAATGGATGTAGGAGAGTTTTATTCAAGCTATATAATACATCGAAATGAGTTTGGGATCAAGAATATGCGATTGTAGAAGTTGAAATTTTGAGAAATCATGTTATTGTGCTTGTGGAAGATTTTCGTCCAGATCTGTGATCGTGGAGAAGGATTTGGATTTTGATTATTTTAATGCTTCCAATTGATTTAAAATGAGATTTTGTGTAGGGTAAAAGTGAGCACAAGTTTTGGGAAGCATTAGAAATCATTAAGACAAGTTTCCAATCTCTAGAATTCTTTGAAAGAGCAAGATGACTATATTACGTTTTTGTGAATTTTATGTCTAATTAATGATTTGAGAATGATGATTATGTTCTTGTGTAATGTTTAGGAAGTTTAAATACCAATGAAATTGTTAGAAAAGATTAACAAGAGAGCTCCAAGTTCAAGGGAAATTAAGAGGACAAGGTAGCAACACTCCTAACTTTACCATCTACTTTGCATTGATTTATATATGTATTAATTGCCATGTTTGTTATGTAGTTGTAGCCATTTAAATTATGAAACCTTACTTGTGTGAAAGCATGATGGTTGTTATGCAATGATTATCTTGATTTCGAAACTCGATTGATTGTTCTTGTTACATAGCATACTTGATTTCATTAATAATCATGAACGTAGATGTATTATTAGAATGTTTGCTACAAGGATTTCCTTGAAATCTCACCCTCTCCAGCTAACCATTTTAGGTACAAGAGCAAACAAGTGTAAGAACAAGGTTTATGGTGATTGAAGATGGCATATTATCATGTTCTTGCTTGTGGAATTTATGTATTGTGATTGAAGTTTATGTTTGATAGTTGTTGTAGTTATGTAATTATAAACCTCTACTTGGTTAGTAAGTGGATATATGATTATGCATGTATGAGTAGGGGCTTAAATGCTCAGGGATGTTAAGTAATTTATCATGCATTGCAAAAAGATAAAACTTAACTAAAAAGAGGCTTTGGCAAATTTTTAAAGAAAAACTAAAGTTTCAAGTGAAGGGTTCCAAAAACCCAAGAATCTGCCCTGTTCCTAGAATAGAGATGAAAAATAGTAAATGAACTCCGACTGACTTGAAACTTTCCATTTAAATCCTACACGTCCTAAGCTTTAAAATGAGCCAAATTTTGCTAAACTCGGATGTGTATATCAAGGGTTATGATTTTCCAAACTTGAGTGATAAATCTGGAAAACTGGAAAGTTACCAAATGAACAGTGATTTTCACAGAATAAAATGTATCATATGGGTGAGTTTTGGAACTAGTGAGCATTTTTCCCTGTAGATAACTTCATAAGCTTCAAATAGAAATTTGAATCACTCAATTTAAATTTTTTTAGAATTAGTTATGATTTTAAAAGTTGGGCCAGAAATCTGAAAATTGACCAAATGAACAGTAACTTCGTCTTGAAATTTTTATTTTCACTTCTTTGGTCAATTTAAGTTATCTAAGGCCCTAAAGTGATTCAATAGTGATCTAATGTGAAGTTTATAAGAGAAAATAAGGTGTGTTATGTAATATCCATGATTTTACTACAAACTGAAATAAATGCTACTCAGGTAGTTATGAACTGAAATGGAACTTATAGATAGATAGTTCATAAAGAGATAAAGGTTATGGGTCGGAAGTCGTAAATTCAGATATGGCCTAGTGGATGGAATTCCGTAGGAACTCCAAAGTTATGCGTGCTCGTCCAGGAGTAATGTGAGGATGGATGACCTTCTGGGAAGGACCCATATGTCATTTAACAAAAAGACCAAGGACATAAAGGTCTTCAAGTGTTAAAAGTAAGGGTAAAATGGAAATTCTGGAAAATTAGAGAAAGTAAGGGCAAAATGGTAAATAAGAGAAAAAGGAAGGGCATTTTGCTCGTTTGACAAAGTCAAAGCCAAAGTAAAAAGTCAAATGTTAACCAAAAATTTACAGATGCCCAATAAATAAAGTTGGACTCATTGATCACAACCACGAATCCCAGATTTTCCAGTTCGGATTGGATTTCTGTCTATATAATTTTGAATGCCATAAATGGGAAAAATAATTATTTAAGGTACCAGGAGTTCCCAAAGATCAGAGACCAGAGTATGGAAAAATTCAGTGAATTTATAGTATTTAATAAAATTATTGCCCAGTATACCATCAAGCGATTTTCCCGATTAAGGGGAAAACGACCCGAAAATCCCCGATATGTAATTTATTTCAAAAATTAATTTTGAACAATCTAGAGGGCATTTTGGGAAAAGAAAACGGGCTAGAGTATCAGTAAAAATGTAGAAATTTTAAAGCCCTAAAATTATTTTGCCTTCCGATTGCACTTTTTAGGGGTTTTGGAGAGGATAAAATAACCCTATTAATTTTGAGAAAATCAAGGGCTATTTTAGGGGTAATAATGTTACCATATTCAATAGGAAAACATGGAGATTAAATGAGGAAGAAAACATCTCTAGAAAAGTAGAAAAAGATTTACCGAAATAAAGTTATGTTTACCAATAAAAAGTGTAATCGGCAAAAGTAACTGAAAGGGATCTAGTTTGGTTAGCCAAACCAGATTTTTCACCCTTAGTTACAGCCATCATTACCTACTTTTAAGGATCCAATGAGAAGCAAGAGCATGTTTAAATGGTGGCTAATTATGGACCCTTAGATTAAACTTAAAGTAAGGATTCATCCTAACCATCCATCTTTTCTTAAACACTTTATAAAAGCCTTCTTCTCTCCATTTCCCACTCCATGTGGCCGAATTTTTGCTGCTAGAATTGGGAGAGAAAGATGACATTTTTGGCTGACACAAGAGGAGAAAAGCTTGAAGAAATTCAAAGGTGAGAGAGATGGAAACACCTTAAGCTATACATGATTCTCTTCCTTGTGATCTCCTCTACAACTTCCATGGATTGGAATTTTGATTTAGTCTCTATTTTTCAAGTTTCATGCTTAGGGTTCATGAGAGTAGAAGTTAGAAATAGAGGGATTTAGAGCTTTTGGTTGGTTGCAAAAGTCTCCTTGTGATGTAAGGAGCATGTTGGTATATATATTGTTGTTGTTAGATATGATTAGTTTTGATGATGTCAAATATAAAAGAGCAACATGTTTTTCACAATGCAAAAAGTTTTTACAATACATATTTACCATGCATAATGATTTTACAATGCATATTGATTTACTACGATATTTGTGCATTATTTTAATTGGAGGATGATGTGGTTTTGAATATATTTTGGATGTTAAAATGCTTCAAAAAGATATTTTATTATCATACATTGAGTTACCATTCATCTAAGATTCATTTGGATGTTCAAATCTGATTCTCGAAGTTAATACTCGAGTATGATGAGTTTTTGGGGTTTCCTATTGCATTACTTGAAGCAAAACTCGAGTATACACTTGAAATATTGAATTTTGGAGTCAATACTCGAGTATTGGGTTACAAAACTCAAGTATTAGCCTTCTGGGGGTCAACACTCGAGTATTGGGGTCACAAAACTCGAGTATTAGCCTTCTGGGGGTTAACACTCGAGTATTGGGGTCACAACACTCGAGTATTAGCCTTTTGGGAGTCAACACTCAAGTATTGGGGTCAGAAAACTTGAGTGTTGGCCTTTTGGAAGTCGATACTCGAGTACTGGATAGTCAACACTCGAGTATTGGCCTCCTCTGTTTTCTGTCAGCTCGACATATGTTTGGTATTTTGGCCATATCTCCCAAAATACATATCCGATTGATGTGAAACCAATTTTGTATGAAACTAGACTTAATAGACACCTAGAACAAGATCAAATGATTTCATATGAAGGAGATATAAATTTCTAAAGTTGGTGGTCGAATTGAATGCTTTATCACTGACCTTTGCTTATTGTTTTTGTCATAACTTTCTTTATATAAAATTTTTAGGACTAATTCTTGTTTCACATGAAAGTATACATGCAGGGCTTTCCATTGATATATTATTTGCAAAGTTTGGATTTGAATTGAGAGTGTTATGGGTGTTGCAAGTTGAGCCATATGCTGAAATCTCGACTGTGACCTGTGCAAGTTCGAAAATGAGTAGAACTCGAGTTTCTCATTTCCAAACTCGAGTATCGTGCTTTCTAAATATTTTTCCAGTTCTGAAACTTCTTTTGATTACTCGAGTTACAAATATAAGTTTTACAAAACTTGAGTTGTGTTTTCTAAATTGGAACTCAAAATGCTTTACAACTGAATACTTCCATGTGAAACTCGAGTATTGTAAAGGAAGTGTTGTCATCATTCGAGTTCTGGCTTGTAACACTTGAGTATCGAACTTCATTTTCAAAATACAGAATAACACTTGAACAAAGAACACTCGAGTTACAAATGGAAGTATTGGCAACACTTGAGTATTGATTTTGTAATACTCGAGTAATGGGCTGTTTTTAAACTTCAGAAGCTCACTTGAAGTGGTGCACTCGAGTTGTGATGAAAAATTGTGAATACTCGAGTATTGGTTTGCAACACTCGAGTATCGAGTTGACTTTTCAAAAGTTGGGCAATACTTGAAGTTGAACACTCGAGTATATAATGGAAGTTTTGTCAACACTCGAGTATTGACTTTTTAATACTCGAGTATCGAGCTACATTTTCTCAAAAAC
Source organism: Vachellia pachyceras (assembly GCA_025593235.1). Taxonomy (NCBI): domain Eukaryota; kingdom Viridiplantae; phylum Streptophyta; class Magnoliopsida; order Fabales; family Fabaceae; genus Vachellia; species Vachellia pachyceras. The sequence goes on from JANTPZ010129914.1 coordinate 10,508, forward strand.
TCAACACTTCCATCTAAACACTCGAGTAATGGCAGAAAGGTGACAACACTCGAGTATTATGTTTTCAACACTCGAGTATTGTGAGATTTCAAATTATTTCACTTCAAGTTTTCTTTTGAACACTCGAGTATCAACTGAAAGTATTCTCAACACTCGAGCATAATAATTTCAACACTCGAGTATTTATGCCTCAAATTCAAAACTTCTGCAATACTCTCAGCAGACACTTGAGCAACTCCAAAAGTGTTATAAAAACTCGAGCATTAAAACAAAATACTTGAGTACTGTTTTATAAAATTCAAAATACTTGGTCATCACTCGAGCATTGTGAAACAGCACTCGAGTATTGCTTCACGCAACGGCTATTTTCTCTGACAGCATTTACCTACTCTCTGCAACTTACCTTATTTTTGTTTAACAGAGTTTGAATCTAACCTGCTCTCATAAATGCTCATGCTTTGACTTAGCAAAAAGGGAATAAGTGTTCTGATCACATCTTCGGCTTGGGCTCAACA
>JANTPZ010129920.1:0-12139 GCA_025593235.1 Vachellia pachyceras
ACAAGAATGATCGCCAGTGGCAACAATATTGCTATTATCTATCAAGCAAATTAAAATTCAAGAGTTCATATTTAAACTGATCACGCCACAAAGGCCAAGATAAGAAGATGCAGTTTCATTTTTTAATGAAATAATTCCTCGAAGAAAAACGAACCGGAACAGCCCAAAAGGGGACAGTGTTATCTTTCATTGGGTACCTCAGGTCAGTCATCATACCCTCTCCAACAAAGCGGTGAAATGGCTCTATCAGATTCAAGATGACATCAATGACGACAAGAACCAAAAGAATTAACCAGTCATGCAAATGTATTTTTGCCACCTTAGCTCCATGTGATTTAATAGTGTGTGTAGCCAACTGAACTTCTGGCATTTTTCTCTGTGAATGATAAAATAGAAAGAAGATTAGCAAAAGCTCTTCAGAATATAAATCACCAGAAATTCAAGGAATAAAAGTGACATCGCAAAAAAGTATTTGGAATATGGGAAGAATGTCACAGAAACAAGTACAAATCCCGCTACAAAGTTAAACCATCAAAACAGAACAGAGTAGAAAATAAAGACTAACAAGCAGGGGACCGCAAGTGAGGCAAAAATAATTTGGATCATAATCTCATACAGATGGTAGACTGTAAGAACACATTATAACAGAACATATGAGAAAACCAAATCCTCGATCGGCAACTAGTAGATGTCACTTTTCAACACGGAAACAAGGGGAAAAAAACGCATAAAAGGCTCAGACAAAAGCAAATGTATGAGTGGTAAAGCTATAAAATACTAATTTGATCAAACTAAACATATCAAATTGTACAGTCGCGAAACATCCTGATTAAAATGGAACAACCCTTTCAGTGATCTTCTCTCTGTTTTTATTTTAAAGCAATTTCATGTGCAACGGACTCTAATTCTCTGTTTTTATTTTAAAGCAATTTCATGCCCATTAAGTCAAGTGACAACCCCATGTGCTGCATTGACAACACCTCGTGTTGTCAATGGGACCATTTTTTAAATATTTTAAACTTTGGGACCATTTGCTAAATATCTTCACTACATGGGACCAAATAGTAAATCTCCCAAATAAAAAAACGAAATTATCTTTTTCCCCCTTAATTTTTGTGAATTAGCTATTTAGGACTTGAAACGTACGAATACGAACCATATTTGTTTTAAAATTCCCCTAATGCCCCTTCATTAAATGTAATTGGATTTTATAGTCTGAAGATTAAAGAATGAAAGGAATTTCATTTAATAACTTTATTTTTATATTTTAAAATAAAATATAAAGATTTTTTAAAACTACTATTATTTATTTTTTGCCTACATCTTGATTTTTAATACACATGGGATGATGTACAAAGAAATTTAAATTATTATATTTAGGGTTGATGTTCATGTAATATTTTAAAGTATTTTTTCAAGTACCTTTGGTGTATTAAAGTATGCTTTAATAAAATTTTCTCTTAAAATATTTTTTAAAACCAACTTTAATATTAATTTTATTAACTCTCCAGAAAGTTCGTTAAGTTACAGTGCATTTAACATTTTAAAATATTTTTCAGTGAAGCTCAACATTTTAAAGTTGTTTTTTGTTGTAATTTTAACATTAAAGTATTTTCTGATTTAATTTTTATCACTCTTTTTTTCATATTTTCAGTTCTCATCTTTAACATTTTTAATAATCAGTTTTGCAATTTTTTATTATTCATTTTAAATATTTTGTAGACATATTCTCCACGTTTTCAACCATAATCTTTGACCATTTTGTAGTGAGTAAAAGTTAAATAGAAACTTTCAATTTTTTAATAATCATCTTAAATATTGTCAGTATTTATCTTTCATGTTTCCTATACTAAACATAATTAAATATTAAGTTCGAAAACATGAAAGATGAATTTAGAAAATATTAAGATGACTACTGAAAAATAAAAAACTTATTATTGAAAATGTTAAGGTGAGTCTTAGAATATGTAAAATGAGTACTAAAATTATTTTAAAAAAAGAGTGATAAAAAATTAACTAACAATAGTTTAAGAGTAAAATTACGTGCCTGTTTGGGAAGCCATTTTCCCAAACGGTGCACATAAGCCGAGACAAAACCATCTTGAAATCTGTAAAAACCATCTCGAAATTCATAAAAACCATCTTGAAATCCGTAAAACCATCTCGAAATTCCCAAAATGCCTCAAAATCTGTAAAATCCATTTTCCTAACGGAGTTTCCAAACAAGCACTACACCAACAGATATTTTATAACTTTAAGTACTACACTTTTTTACCTGTGGTATTGACTTAATGGGCTTTTTGTGAAGTTAATAGTGATATTAAAATTGATTCTAAATAAATACTTTAAAGGTGAAATTGCTTTTGAAAAATACTTTAAGAGCATAATTAAATCATAAAATATTTTAGATATTATTAATTGACACGGATACTTTTAATTTTTACAATTTCACACAAACAGAAAGAGAAATTATTTGTGTATGCTAGTTGTATTACATCTTGTGCTATACATATCTTCTGAATTTTTTTCTCTCCAAAATTTATTTTCTCTTTCTGTCTCCCTAATGATTTTTTGAGGTAAAGTGGAACCACACAATAGAAATCTTCTGCATGAGACTTGAACTATTCATATCTGATTTGAATGATTCAGATCTTTTTTTTTATTTGTATTTTTATAAAAAAACTTATTTTAATGAGTACAAAATCTAAAATAAAATTAGTCTCTTACCTATCATATTTTTAAATAATGATTTTTTATAAAAAAATTACTAATTTTAAAAAAATCAAATTTAGACTGTCCGAAATCAAATATTGATTGTCTAGATCTAATATATCGTGGAAGCTCATCACTTTGATGAGCACCCTAACTAAGTCCCATAAAAATTTATCTTAGGGTTTGTTTGACGGAGCGTTTAGAAAAGCCAAACGCACGTTGCAAATGAAATAATCCCCTTCACATATTTACCTCAGCTTGCGTAAAAGTAGTTCTCTACTGCATTCCCAAACATGCACTTAGTATTAATTTTCCAGTCAGGTATTAAATTGTTATTCTCCCTTTATATATGTATTTTAGCATTCATTATTTTCATTTTTAAAATGTCAAGAAAGTTTGTTCACCCATAAGAACAAATTGTTAACAAGGTATGGAGGATCGGTTGCTAAAATCTTTCTAACCAAACTCCATAAAAATTGCAGACTTACTATATTTAGCAAAAATATATTAATTAACTCACCATATGTACATTAAATAGAATTTTACAATTAGAACCCCCTTCCCATAAATAAAAATGTTGCAAAAATAGAACGATCATATGCTAATTTTTTTTTTTGGGTATTTGAATGGGAATGGGATCACAATTTTTTTCAAAAAAAAAAGAATTAAAAAAGTAATTAAGATACCTTGCTTGTTTGGAGGAAGGAATTGTCCAACAAATTCTGTGGGTTGGAGAAACAAAAAACAAAAATTCAATTCAAAGAAAGGCAACCGAATAATAGTCCACACGCCTCCATATCCCATTGGTCTATATGGATTATTAATATATTAGTTCTTTTGTGTCAAAGTAGTACTAGTACATCGTATATTTAATATAAGAGTTATTTAATATTTATTAAAAAAATTAAGGAAGCTAAATGCATTACTTAAAGATGTTCATATTCTTTTTAAAACTAATTTATCTGATTTATAAATTGATATATAAAATAATTACATACATAAATAAATACTTTTTAAATTGTGTATTTAACTTTTTTTTTAATCTCATTTAATAAAAGTGGACTGCTCTGATATTAAAAACAAAAGGTGGTACAATATAAGTAATTAACATTGCCATTAGGATTTCTACATTATGTTGGATCATTGGTAATAATAAAAATCATGTAGGAACGCGTTGTTGGTCGAAATGATAACGGGTCTAACTCTTATAAGATGGGTAACATAAGTTTGAATTTTGGAAGTACTTTTGTTGAGAGATTTTAACCTTAATACTAAATTCTACAAATATTAGTAACTTTCTCTCCTAAATATTAATTAAATTCTTTATTTTTCATCTATTAACACTATTAGCCACCTAACTTATACTTTATTAGCATCATTGGCCACATACAACTAGGGATGGGAAAGCGGGCTAGCCTACCAGAAAACCCCAACCTGAGCCCGTCAGTTTTAATTTTTTTAAAAAATAAAAATAAATTCTTTTTTATTTTTTATCTAATTTTTTCTATTAGGTAGTATATTTACATGATTCTATTTCCAATGTCAACAATAAATTTTCAATAATTTCTTAAAAATAGAGTTTAATATTACTTTTTTTTAAAAATATTGAGACGAAAAAAATAAAAAATATATAAAATATGTATTTTTTAAAAAATAAAATGAAGGTTGGCGAGAGCGGGCTCAACCAGCCTAACCCATGGGTTGAGCAGGGGCGGACTGGCATTTCGCCAGCCCAAGAGTTAGACGGGTTGGGCCCACCGTTTTCCCATCCCTACACAAGAACTAATGGTGATAACAGAATAAAGTTAAATGGTTTTTAATTAAAAGAGAAAGAAACACATTTATGATTAGTATGAAATTAAATTATGAAAAAGCATTAGTACTTGAAAAATGTTTTTTTGGGAAAAAAATATGGAGGGGGTATTTATTGAGACTTATAATATAACTTGATTAAAAAATTGCTAACTTAATTTCATATTTGAGATGGATGGTCAAATTACGCGAAAACATTTTCAGAATTAAAAATTGCGTTGGAGTGTTCATAGTTCCTACCGCAGAACAGAGGCAGCACCTGGTGAAGAATTATCTAAAACCTTTTTTATTATTTTTATTATATAATTAAACCCCAAGTCAACGATTCACCTTCTTATCGTTTTAAACACCTGACTTAACCATCAAGACACGCATGCTCTTACTTTTTATTATCTCCCATTCTAAATATAACATTCTAAATATAACAGTTAATTAAAAAAATTTATTTTAATCATAAATATAATATTTTGATTCATTTTATCTGGTAAATGTAAACTTTTTTGGTGATAGAATTTATAATTTCTCCTAAAGCTTACTGCTCATACCATAAATAAGTATAGTTACCGTATAAATGGTTAAAAATAGGTATTTTAAGAAAATCAACGTATATTTATTATAAATAATTGAGTTGGTTAATTTCTTTGATGCTCACAAATTAATTATTTAACTTATTTCTATGTAAAAAATTTATTTAAGGACTCATATACAACTTTTTCTTAGTCGTTTGTAATCAATCTTTAATTATCAAGGTGGCAGAATCCAAACTCAATTCTCCCACTTTATGTTCTAACCTGTTCATTGTTAAACGAAATACTCCGGTACTATTAATTAATTAGTAGTATTATCCAACAAGCACCCATATATATATATATATATATATTGCCATTAGACTGAACAGGTCAAATTAACTTAAACTTCAATATGAACAACTTGTGAACCTATTGAATGATTAGCGAGATAGTGATTCATGATTAAGGGAAGCGAAACGCATGAGCTGGGATTGGATCATGCCATTCCCAGTCATTCAAGCAGAAATTTGCAGAAATGAATAGCCTTCTAGATGTTTGGAGGAGGATAAATAATTTAAAGAGGTTAACATGGTGCCTTTGCTTAGGCTTCGCACCGTAGCTTACCTCTGATCATCAATATAAGGTTCAGTTGATTTCTTTTACATATTAAGGAAGTTAATTGATTTATGCATTTATTATTTTTCTCCAAATCAATTTTCTTTGACTTATAAATTGATATATATTTTAATGATACACACAAGTACTTCATAATATAGATTATAATTAAGTAATTTATTTAGTTTTTTATTTCACCAAAAAATTCGATCGGCTTTTAAATTAAGGATCGAAAGTAGTATTATTTAGAGAGATTTAATGTTGAGTCCCACATAAGGGACTTATTTATCAAATGGTCCCAAATTTTAAAATATTTAAAAAATGGTCCCATTGACAATACAAGATGTTGTCAGGGGTTGTCAAGTGACAATACCATGCGCTGCATTGACAACACCTCGTTGTCAATGGGACCATTTTTTAAATATTTTAAAATTTAGGACCATTTGCTAAATATCTTCACTATGTGGAACCACAGTAAATCTCCCTATTATTTAACATTCATATTCTATTTTACTCCTTCCATTTTAAATTTTAATATTATTGCAAGGCGTTTTTAATTAGCTTGTATCCATCGAAGAAAAATATTTGTTATTTGATATTTCCTCCATTCCTATTTACTTATCAGGGTCTGTCCCCCCCCCCCCCTTCTTTGAACGCAAGTAGATAGGGACAAAGGACATCATTAAGGAAAATTTAGCATGTAAGTTCATTTAAAACAATATATTCAACATTTTCTTCTATCAGTTTTTTAATCTCCCTTTTATTTTGCATCTTATGATAACTTTCGTGTTATTTAGTCAGCATCTATGTAACTGCAAGGATTAAAAAAAAATATAAGAGCATTATAAAAAAAATTAAGTAAACTTATAGGCTAGTTACTAATTTACAGCCAAAGCTACTACCGTTTTTTAATTCCTCTGCTTAGCAGTCATTGGACCTTAACATGAAAAACTTGTTAAATCAATCTAAAACTAAATATCATTTGGCAGCTAAAAACTATATAACTAAAATTGGCTGCGTAGAAGACCTCATATACATACATGTATACAGAAAAAAGCAATCACAATTCACAGCCTATGGAAGGCAAAGTACCTTAAAGCTGTACATGAGATGGATCACTTGCGTTGAAGCTCCATGGCCTCCAACGTTGGGCTGTGGATATCATCATAGTACAGAGGGATATGAGTGAAGGCATCAGTACGATTTCGCCGTGCTGCTTCTGGATTCAAAACCCCGGCCTCCACATCCTGCTCACCACCTGCTGCATTATTCTGGTTATTCCTGTTCGCATTGGATCGAGATTCTTCCTCCACTGCTTGGAAATATGCATATGTTCCCCACCCTGCAAATATCAGCAGATTCAAAATAAGCATGACGGAACCCCAGCATTTCTTAACAAAAGCTAAGATGCATCCAGTACTTTAGAGTAATTTTAGCACCCGGTGTATTCTAAACTAATGTATGGTACATTCAACTAATATAAGCTATTTTTCAGTAGCACTCAGCATTATAAAGTGACTTTTGATGTAATTTGCCCTCAAAATATTTTTGTTAGTAGTAATGAGCACCCTAACCAAAGGATACTGCATGCCTCTGGAAAAATAGGCGCTGGATATACCGAAATAAGTATAGTTTAGGATAGTTAGTGCTACAAGAAAAATACTTTATGCAAATTTTTTAAATGCACAGATTTGGAAATTGAGTCACTCATTGGGAAGAAAAGCCGAACCCCAGTTCCTGCTAAGCTAAAATTTGCATGATTGAAGTTTAAGCAATATAGAATGGAAAAGAACGAGCAAGAATCAGACAGTGACAACCAATGTAGATCCGACCACAGAAACATCCATTCTTTGTATTCAGATGACAAAGCGCTCTTTAATGCATATTGATGCAAATATATTGGAGGTGTTTACTAAATATTTGAGGTATAGTTCATTAATATGGACATGTTTACTATTTAACACAGTCCAATATATTGATTCAAGTCAACCCTATCTGGATAAGAACATAATACGATCAAATATATGTGCCCCAGAGATGGCCACAAAACTTCGACTAGATAATTTAAACCTTAATGAGTGGGTTTGTTAAAATAAAGATATCAAAAGAACACAAATAAACGTGTTACCGTCGTCATTATAAGGGGGTGGAAAGAATTGCCGATAGCAGAAGGTCGCCACAACAAGCCCTAGAAAAAACATACAAAGAGGAGATAGTTTATTTCTTCTTCTCTAATTCAGTTCTGATATTACGTAACACCAAATTATTTTTCTTGGAGGGTAATAGAGTAGAAAAAGACCTAGAAGACCTCCAGCAAATACATCTTGCCAATGGTGCCAATAGTCATCTACTCGAGAGACGCCAACTAGAGAAGCGGCCAGTAGAGGAAGAAAAACAATACATAGCTTTGCAACATGGCCTCTACGATCAAATGCTTTAATCTTCCCAGATAGGTACAGAGAAAGAAAACCTAAGCCTGCAAACGACCCTGCAGAACTGAAATTCATTAGACCAGAGGTTCGTGAATAAAATATATTTACCTCGTAATTAGCTAGAAATACACGATGAAGTAAAAATATAATTCAGTATGAGTTATGGATCCCAATATATTATGAATGGTAGTAGTTTGTGGGTAAAAACTATGAGACAGCCACTCTTTGACCCTCTATTTTTAACATGAAAAGGGGAATATAAGTGAAATATGGTTACAAAACGTTTACCATATCAGTTAATTAGTGATTAAAAAACTATAATTGAAATGTTGTTGCTCACAAGATGTATGGCCGCTTGGGAAACTCTTGTGTCCTTCTTTTATATCACTAACTTTGCCATGACAGACCACACCTCCCCATTTATTGTAAACCTGTGAGGGCAAGTAGATGATGATTATAATGACCACCTTCCAAAGCAGATTTTACCATGCACTATATAAATTGATTATTTGGGAAACTGTTCCACCATTTTGTAAGTACTATTTATGATTTGCACACAATATGGCTTTTTCCACCTTTTATATTTTGTATTGATTATATTGATATTAACTGTACAATAAATTTCAAATAAACGATACTTGCCTCTACCCCATCAGGGAAGCAACGCCAAAAGAAGTCAGGTCTAGGCCGGCCAACTGCATCTTTTATTGCATCAGTCATGACTGCAGTGACCAGCACTGAAAATAGGAGGCCTGCTAGCGACGAAGTACATTACTTACATTTGCATAATTCTTCAACAACTTTTGAGTACTGATGTAAGCATATGAAAGTGTAAGAAAATTTACCTAGAATACTGTGGTGCAAATCATAAACATCTCTCCTACGCATATAGAAGAAAAGGAAAACAGCAACGGGCAGCAAGACTGCATAGAGCTGATCATTAAGAGGGAAAAAATATTAAATTCACTCTGCTACTTGCAACAACTTAGGTGGTTAACAAGTTGCTAAGAAAGAGATGTGTTAGAAACAAACAGGGTAGATGACTAGATGCCAGTAATTTGTTCCGTTACCATGGTAATTAATAAAGCATAAAATCAAGGAATTTTCACTGAAGAACTTCAGAAAAATGAGGACAAGTATCAGTCAGCTTGGCACCTTAAATTCAAGCAATAAAATGGATGGATTTTACGCAGAATAAACCTATAGACCCAACAGAACAGATCCCATGCCAAGTGAACAAAGTTTTCAGAATTGAAGTCTTGAACCTTTTTAGATATAAGGGAAAAAACCTACAGGAACAGCCCACACTGGCACTGTGTTATCTTTCATGGGATATTTAAGGTCTTCCATCATGTCCCTTCCAACGAAGCGATAAAATGGATGAATGGCATACAAGATGACTTCGATCACTAAAAGAAGAAGCAATATAAGCCAGTCTTGCAAGTGATTTCGTGCAAGTATTGCTCCATGAGATTGAATAGTGTGAGCCGCAGGATCAACTTGCCCCATGCTTCCCTGCTGTGAGAAACAATGGCATACAAAGAAATAGGACATTGTTAAAGTAAAAACTCAAGCATTTTCTGTACTTAGATATCAAATACTTCCAAGATGGCTTTAAAAGACCACGCTTTCCTTTGTAATAATATGCTAAACTTAATACACATATACACACTTGTTATTTCCTCTTCTGATTGGAAGAAGAAACCCTGCTCCACACATGTCCAATTTAGGTAATAATAGCAGATGTGCTTTCAAACTTGTGTCCCTACCTATGATGCATATATTTCCAGAATTTTGTTCAAATTGCAAAACTCTGCTATTTTACACTGGTAAACCAGTGAATCGATAAAAAATGAAAAATGAAGTGCGAGAAGGTAATGCAGGCTAAACCTGGATAGAAAAAGTAATTCTATCAAAACGTGACAATTCAAAACTGTAAAGCTCAAGTTCGGGATAAAATTCCGCTCTGCACTACCAAATTCATAAACCCGTTTAAATATTAAGAACGTGATTTAAGTATATAACTGAATTTAAAGCCAGCACACGACAAAAAAGGATAATTGTTGAAAAATTATTTCGTAGACTAAAACCACTCCCTACCTAGTCAAGAAAAAGGAACGAAAATCTGAAGTAGTTCACTAATCACTAACCTTAAACGAAGCCCAGAATCTTCCAAACGGAAACAGAGATGGCAGAACATCCTTCCACGCCATTAAAAAAGACGAGGCAGTTTGTGAGCGCGGTCACGAAATTTCCGATAATTAGGCCTATAACACAACGACGCGGTGATTAGCCGACAGTGAGAGGGAAGGGCACAAGAGGTTCATTGAATCATTGTTCCAGGAGGGGGTGGGGGAGAGAGAGAAATTATCCTAAACGGCGAAAAAGAAAGTTAAATCACGAAAGTGTTGAGACCAAGGCAAGTAGCCACTCAACTAAAGATTATCCCCATTTTCAAAATTAAATAGAAAAAAAATTAAGAAACTTGACTGGGAAAATCTGAAAAATTTTCCGGGATCTTTTTCACACTGAAGAAGACGAAGAAGAAGAAGAAGAATTTACCAGTCACCAGTGAAAGCACGGAAAGAAAGAAGGAGAAGGAAGTTTCAACATCCCAAGTTCGAAGCGAGATGATTTGGCGCGGAGCGGTTGTGTCATTCTTGGGCGATTTAAACCGAAGTAACGACTCCTTCATTTTTTTTCCGTTAATTGTATATATCTGTTTGATCTAAAAAAAATAGATGTGGGCCAAAAAAATAAGAGATAAATAAATAGGAATTTTTATATAAGAAATAATTTATTATGGGCAAACGCATGCCTTGATACCTTGATTAATATAATATTTCATATTAGTTCCTTAATTTTATAAATTATTACTTCTCATCTTAAATATAAAATATAGTTTCATGTTAGTACCTCACTAAATGGAAGTTGTATATTTTAAGTCATTTAACTCTCTAAAATCAAACATATTATATCCCTATATTACAACGATATTAAAAATTTTTTTTTACTATATTGAAAGATTAAAATACATTTTTTAACACGGTAAAAAGATTCAAAGATTTTCTATTGATTTTCTTTATTTAAAACCGACAAAACTGAGTTTTTATTACTTTGGCACTGTTTGCTTCTTTTACATGTTGCTTTCAACTTATTTAAATGTTTAGTTGATGTGACAATATAATCTAATATAATTTTAATTACGATGAATTACGTCAAATCAATAATCATATTCTAGGGTTTTAACCATATAATTTGAATCATGAATTTTATGAATTAACATGTACGTATATGTTATTTTATAAATTAACATTTAGATGTATACCATTTATTTTAATATTAATAAAATTAAAAGTTTATTTCACTTTTTTTTAAATTTTTTTAGATTAAATATGAATTACATTTCATAATTTTTTGATTTCATGAAAAATGTTGTGGAATAATTATTCAATTACGTTAGATTGCTAAGATTACGTATTGAATATGAATTTTTTTTTATCAAAGGCATTGACTATGTTATTTTAAGGAATGGTATTCATGTTGAATATAATTTTATTTTTTTAATATTAAAATAATGTTATTCAAATTATCAAATAGCAAATCATGGCAGATGAATGATCTGCTGACTCAGAAACTGAAATAAAGAGATTGACTTTTCTCATTTTTAAATTTTTTTATGTTTATATACAAAATAGCGTTATCCCTCCGTTTGTTTTATATGTTGATCACATTAAATTAATTTGTTACTAAATTTAGTGGTAAATGTTTTTCTCAAATTATTTCATACATTTTAACTGAAAGAGCATTAAAATTAATTAACAATTCTCCTTTATTTTTAGAATAATTGTCGAATTTTTAGAATAATTGTGTTAGGATCAGATGAATACTATTATTAATCTCAAACAACTCCGATTGCAACAATGTTGGGAGAGGCAGTAACAAGTGACAACTAAAGCATTTCAAATTCTGTCATTAAAAAAAGGGCATTTAAAATTCACAAGTAGTGTTAAAAATTAGGGAAATTTACAATCAAATCCCAACAAGAAGAATTAATGA
>JANTPZ010129924.1:0-11899 GCA_025593235.1 Vachellia pachyceras
CTCCAAAAATTTAGACAAAAATATGAAAAAATCCAGTGAATTTTATAGTATTTAATAAAATTATTATCCAGTGTACGATTAAGGCGATTTTCCCGAAAATTGGGAAAAAGACACGAAAAAGACCCGAAAATACCCGAAATATAATTATTTCAAAAATTAATTTTGAACAATCTAGAGGGAATTTTGGAAAAAGGAAAAGGGCTAGAGAATCAATGAAAATGTAGTATTTTTCAAGGCCCTAAAAGAATTTTGCTCTCCGATTGTACGTTTTCAGGGATTTTGGACAGGATAAATTAATCTTGTTAAATTTGAGGAAAGTAAAGGGTATTTTGGGGATAATAATTTTTTTATATTTAAAATGAAAATATGGAGATTAAATGAGGAAGAAAATATCTCCAGAATAGTAGAAAAAAGATTTACCGGAATAAAGTAAAGATTACCGGTAAAAAGTGCAATCGGTAAAAGTAACCGATTGGGATCCAATTTGGTTAATGTAACCAGATTTCTAACCAGAAATTACAGCCATGATTATCACTTTTTGAGGGCCAATAAGAAGCAAGCATTTGGCACATGTGTGGCACAATATCATCCCTTAGATTAAGCTTAGATTACAAGATGAAATCTCAACCTTCCATTCCATTAATGCATGATTTATTAAAACATCAAATTCCCTCCATTTCCCATCTTTTTTGGCCGACTCAAACCAGCAGAATTTTGAGAAGAAGGAGATGCTATTTACAAGGAAGAAGAAGAAGAAGAAGAGGAAAAAGCTTGGAGAAAATCAAGGTATGTGAAGATGGTATCTCAATCTATATACCAATCTCTTCCTTGTAACTTCCTCTTCAACTTCCATGGTTTCAAAATCTGATTTGAGTCCTCTTTCTCAAGTTCCATAACCTAGGATTCTTGAGAGTAAAGTGAGAAAGAGAGGGATTTAAAGCCATCAAGTGGTTGCAAATGTCTCCTCTTGTTGAAAGGAGCATATTGATATATATATATATATATATATTGTGGTTGTTGGTGATTGTTTTTGTGATTTTTGTAAATTGGGAAATCATGATAAAATAGGGGAGGTGCTGCCCAATTTTCCTCTTGATATAGGAGAGTTAAAATCAAGTTATACAATGCATGAATATGAGTTTGGAAACAAGAATCAAGTGGTATAAGTGTTGGAAGTTGAAAAATCAATGTTGATAGTTTTGGTGAAACCTCTCGGCCAGTGCTGTTTCTTGAGGAAGGAAATTTCTTTTGATGATTTTGATGCTTCCAATGGATTCAAAATGAGTTTTTGTGTAGGGTATAAGTGACCCCAAGTTTGAGGAAGCATTGGGAAACATTAGAGACAAGTTTAGGGTTTTAAGACTTAGAAATTTTAAGAAGAGGATTAAGGGAGTTTTACATTGCTTCTTGCATTGGAAATGGCTCATGTTTAATGGCCATTATATTTTCCATTGTGTAGGCAAAGATTTGGTTCAAGAGGGTGAATTTCCAAGTGCTCAGGAAAGGATTCAAAGTAAAGAAGAAAAGTTAAGAAACAAAGGTAGCAAAGTTTTCTAACTTTCTCTAACATTATTGTGAAATTATCTTAATGATGTGCATGACTTTATGACATTGTTGAAATGTGTTTATGAGTGACATGATGCTATGGCCATATGCATTGATATGTGCTTGGTACACATTTTACATTGTTACACATTTCTTTATGAAATTAAAGCATGTCATGCAATTTTATATGTATGTTAGTAAGCTTTGCTATTGGTATTTCCAAAAATCTCACCCTCCCCCACTAACCATTTCTAGGTACAAGTTCCTCAAAGGGTAAGGAGAAAATGCATGATGCTTGAAGCAAGGAATTTGACATGAATATGTTCATGAAACTATGTTGTAAATGTATGAACATTTTGAGAATTTCATGTGTTATGTAATTTGTGATGTAAACCTATGCATGTTTGGTTAATATGTGATAGTTAAGGACCCCTAATTGCATGATCAAGCATGAATAAAAGAGGATTAGAAGTTAGGGTATCAAATGGTTAAGTTTGAAAATGAAAAATTTGACTAAGTGTCAATGAAAAGTTGTCAAACTAACTTTGACCTTTCGGAAAATAGAGTAAATGGACTCCAAATGAGTTGAAATTTTTCAAAAAAAAATATTTCACATTGCAAGATTTAAAACAAGCCAAAGAACACTGAATTTGGAGTTTTGTACAGAAAGTTATGATGTTCCAAAGTTTGAAGAAAATCACTGAAAAACCTGGGAAAATAGAAAAATGACCAAATGAACAGTGCATTTTCACGAATTAAACTGTATCAATTGGGGAATCTAGTAACTCATTGAGTATTTTTCCCTTATAAATGGACTTACAAGATTCAAATAGGAATTGGAATCACTCAATTTCAATTTTTCTATAATTAGTTATGAATTTTCAAAGTTGGTCCTAAAACCAGTGAATAGTAACTTTCAAAAAGTTGAAAGTTTTCAAATTGAATCTTTTGGACCTTTTAATCAATTTGAGGCTTCCCATTGATTCCAAATCAATATAAAGTGAAGCTAAAGGTAAATTTAAAGTATGTCACACCTTTAGTGCTTGTAGGGGCGGTCTCCCTCTCAGATGGGACGCTGGTATACCTTTTAGAGTGCATCAATCTGTCCATTTGTTCTATCACCTGGCGCATTCGAGCGTCCAACTTCACTTCGAATGTCACTTTTGCCTCTACCCTAACCTCTGCCTTGATAGCAACCAAAAGAGAATCCAATTCGTCCTTGGTTACTACACTAAGGGCTAGAGCAGGTGGTCCAAATACGTCTCTGAAGCCCAAGCCACGTCCAATTCCCCTCAAACGGCCAGGACAATCAGGTTTACCCACAGCAGCCATCAAAACATCGTTCCTCCAAGATGGCTTGAAGGTCCCGGTTGCTTCTTGCTGTTTAAGTACATCCTGTGCCATATATAGCACATTATAAGATTTTTTATACTCATGTCAATAAAGTAAATGATTTGCGTACTTACAATCTTCTCAACAATTACTTGAGCACGTTAGCTTGTGTACTGCCCACTTTTTTTATGGGCATACTTTCAGCGATCTTCTCAACGTATCGGAGTATGTGGAGTAAAGAGGGTGGAAGGATCGAATTCAGCTTGTTCCTCTAACCTCCTCCTCTTGGCCTCCATCATGTCTTTTTCAGCCTTAGCATAGCCACCTCGAGACATTGAACATACAGGGCACTCATTCGATCTAACAAAGACAGAGATATTTGGGAACATATCTCGAGTATAACCCCTACGTGATTTGGGAACAATTCTGCCCATCTTCTGTTGTTTGGATACGTTCTTCAATGTTATATAACCCCTACGTGATGAAATTGTTGTGGGGCAACTTTAGCTGTCGCTGTGGCTAGTTTGTTCCGCCATGTTAATATGAGTGGAGTTCACTGTGAAGAAGAACTTTGATAGACGAAATCAGGTATGTAAAGAGGAGAACGCCAAAGATCAATGCGACAGAATAGAAGGTTGCAGAAAGGTTTTTCTGAAGCAAGGAAGCACAAGAGATGTTAACAAGAAGGTATGTTTGCGAAAATATGAGTAGAGTGAGAAGCGAGACTGACTGAGGCATTTAATGCGACTGCTCGATCCTTCAATGTAACATGTTAAGGCTTTCTACACCGTACGTAAAAGAGCGTTTTAGAAAGTTTGACGTCTAAAACGTACCCTGGAAGCAAGGTGCAGAAAGTAGATGTGCATCCATTCTAATGACACTTAGAACTCATTCCAATGTCTATCAAGCAACATTGGAACCTGAAATTAGTCATGCAGATGTCACTTTGGTCGAATGAGAAACAATTTTCATTCGAATGAGTAAGCTTCTACTTTCTACACCCCAGATGCAAACTACGATTTATGAAGATCCAGTTTAGGAAGTTTCTACTTTAAACCTTAGTTAGAAGGAATGGTTTAAAATGTTCACATGCTTGAAGTTACATTCCAGTGATACGTAGGCCTCATCCGAATGCAACTGTTAAAATCTACTACATTGACCCAGAGTTAAGGTACATTTCATTTGAATGGGGAAATTGGGAAATCACAAACTGTGAAGAACCTAATGGGATATAATAAACAAGCCGTATATACTCCTATATTCATACACATCACTCAGGATGATGATGGCACAGAAGAGGAAGTAACATGAGACAGGTAAGGAAGCAATGAAGAACCTAATGGGAAGTAGAAGAAGGTTGTAGTGGGTTTCGACATCACTCACGATGATGGCACAGAAGAGGAACATGACTATGTAAAGCAGCAACTGATGCACTCTCGACGGGTCAATGGAATATGATAAACAAGCCACCATAATAAATGCGATAAAAGTGGGAAATAAGCAACTGTTGTACCCTGGAGGGTGATTGCATACAATGACCACACGAGGGTTCAACAGTTGGTTCTCTTCCACTTTCATTGCATTTGATATTGCTTATTTATTATATTCCATTGACCCATCGAGAGGAGTGAATCAGTTCCTGCTTTACAGCGTCATGTTCCTATTATGGCCATCATTGTGAGTGATGTCGAGAATCCACTACAACCTTTTTCCACTTCCCATTAGGTTCTTCGTTGCTTCTTTACCAGTCTCCTATTACTTCATCTTCCGCGCCATCATTATCCTGAGTAATGTGTAGGAATACAACCTTTTTGCCCCTTCCCTTTAGGTCCTTCGTTCTTCGTACACTCTTTATTCTTTGGTTGGGTGGTCTCCCATGGATTTTAAACAGATTCGGTGGAGGAATACCATGTTGAAGTTGATGGCCACAAGGCTTTATCTCAGCATAATTTCTGATTCTTTCTTGGAGAGATTTATAAGTTAAAGGTTGTTATGCAATTTTCACACAAAAGCTTTGGAAGGAAATTTATGGTAACGAAGATTTCAAGAGAAGTAACCATTTACATTAAGCGCGAGGTTCTATGCAATGCGAATAAACAACACATCTCTGAACTTTCTAACCGTTTCTGTCACCTTCGGTTAAGAAAGTTTGCCTTCTCTACAGTATTCATGCCTCAATCTAACGTAGAAGGGCAGATGTCAACATATAATTCGAATGAGAAATATATACATTCGAATGTAATCACGTATTGCAACTTCTAAACCGTTGTTATCAACAACGGTGTAGAAAGTTCACCTTCTAAACCATGTTCACCCACCTACGATGTAGAAGGTCAAATGTCATTATCATCTGAATGAAACATATTCACATTCGAATGGCAGCATGTCTGGAAACATCTAAACCGTTTCTTTCACCTTCGGTTTAGAAAGTTTGCCTTCTCACAGTATTCATGCCTCACTCTAACGTAGAAGGGCAGATGTCAAAATATAATCAAATGGGAAATACATGTATTCAAATGTAAGCACGTATTGCAACTTTCTAAACCATTGTTACCAACAACGGTGTAGAAAATTTACATTCTAAACTGTATTCACCCACCTACGGTGTAGAAGGTCAAACTTTATTAACATCGAAATGAGACATATTCACATTCGAATGGAAGCACGTCTGGCAACTTTTAAACCGTTTCTTTCACCTTCGGTTTAGAAAGTCCACCTTCTCTACAGTATTCCTCCTTCACTTCTCTAACCTAGAAGGGTAAATGTCCAAATCATTCGATTGAGACATCTACGCATTCGAATGGACGCACGTCTAGCAACTTTCTAAACCGTTTATGTTTATTGGAAAATAAACGGTTTTAAAGTGACATACATGCCTGTACATAAATGCATATTTGAATCTAAAAAGACAAAAGTAGAAGTACATTCAGATGGCGGAGACAAGACATACGAGACTGCATGATGTATAATTATGCTATTTATTGTCTTAATTTCACCCTTTTGTAAACATTGCCCATACACAACATTCAACTTCCAGATAAAAGCTGCGAATAGAACGACGTCCGTCTGAAAATGGCAGAACAATCATCAACTTCGAACACTCCATCCAAGCATACCAGATATTCCTTTAGGTCTGCAACCTGTGATACACCACCGCAACCGCAAAGGAAGAACGACGAACCTAAATGGAAGGGTAAGAAGGTTGTAGTTGTTTTCTCCGGAGCACTCTACAGATGATGGTTACACAGAACATATTAGCAGGTCAAGGAAATAAGACTTCCATCCTCCACAAGGGTATGTGGTTGATCCTCTACAACCAAATGATGAGTTATTTGGTAAAAGAAAAATTTACCCTACTATGTACGTTGATTTACATCATATTAAAGAAGACATAAAATTGGACTTAAATGAATTTCTGAAGCAGTACGAACCATGGATTGGGAATCACATACCTTACCGTCCTAGTGTAGTAAGAACCTTCTACTACAATCTTAAGACTACTGACGTCGGGGACATAAGGGTGGAGTCGTTGAGAAGAGGCTACAGACTACGGTTAGGGGAAACATTTTGAAGTGTCATCCGAAGTTATTAATCAGTGGCTTGGGATAGAGGAGCCCCCTTCAGATGCTTTTGTGCAGAGATCTGCAGAGGATGTCTTGACTGTGTTAAAGCCTCAGGGTGATCAAAAAGGGTTACCTTTCACTCCATGCTCTATGTTCGAGGAGGTGAGGATACTGTGGTACATATACACCAGATGCTTAGTAAGCAAAGGGAATAACTTCACCAGTTTCTCCCGACGAGATTATGTACTATTTGAATCTGTTGTTGCCAAGGATACACGGAATCTGAGGGTGATGATTATGAAGTAACTTAATCATTGGCTGGACACTGACAGTGGTTCACGTAGTCTCCCATTCCCATACCTAGTGTCCTTGTTCCTCAATTTCAACCAAATTTGGTATCTCGAAACCTCGGAGGAGATTGTCACTACCCCCAAATTTGGTAAATCTCAGCTAACAAGGATGGGTCTGACTGTGGACACAGGAGATGGGGAAGGACAACTGAAGGTGAAGAGGAAAAGGATTACGATAGAGGCAATGGATGATGTCCATTGCACCAGAGTTGACAGTCCAGATCCTACACCTTCAATTAAGGAATTGTTCAGAAGGTTGTCCAAGAAGCATTGCATACAAACCTTCTGCAGAGCAAATTGTAAAGAATGCTGTTGAGGAAGTAGTACCCACTATAAAGCGAATTGTAAAGAAGGCTGTCGATGGAGCACTTGAAACCATTCTCAAATCCCACATGCAAGTTATGGCCAAGACTACTATAGAAGTGGATCAAATAGTTAAGAGACTTGGTGTTGGGATTGCAGACCTGAAGGGAGCTATGAGCCTTCTCAACCAGAAGACCACAAATATGGGCCACGCTGAAAGCATTTGAAGAGGTGTTGTTTCAACCCCAGTCACCCCCTGAAGCGTCACCTCCATCTGAGGCAACACATGCTGAAGCCGGCCCAAGCTCATCCCCTGCTATTGCTGAAGAAAATGAAGAGGGAGAGTTAGAGGAGACGTAAGGTTATGTATTGTATACTTGTTGGTAATGAAACCCTTGTGCATAATGGAGGATTGACCAATTGTAGTTTTTGATCTTCAAATTATTGGAGCAGTTTGCATATGAAAAGTTAACAATTGTGGATTTGGAGTATATTGAAGTATAACTGTAAATGAAATTAATGGAGCAGTTTGCATATTGAAGATAATTATAGCTGGAAGTTGAGGTTCATCATAAGCATGCATTTATAGACAATGTTTAAAATGCTAGATTCGGAATATATTGAAGTATCACTGTAAAAGATACTTCTTGGAACATAATGTTCAAATGAGTGCGAGACCTCATTCAGTTTAGTTTCTATAAAAATACAGGGAAGAAGTGAAGATGTTGAACTCATTTGAATGAGATCTAACATTCATTCGATTGAATAAGCCTGATGTGTAAATCGTAGTGCGTCTCAGTTTAGAAATGCCTGCCCTGTATGTTAGATCTCATTCAAATGACAGAGATATTTGATACACTGAACATCGGATGAAAAAGACATGATAGATTCGGATCTTAATACACTGTATGTTCATTCGATTAGGGAGATGTTAGATCTTAATATCTCTGTCTTTGTTCCTCTAATCACCATGATAGATGTTAGATCTTAATATCTCTGTACAAAGGCCTGGTACTTAATACACTGAACATAGTGCGTCTCAGTTTAGAAATGCCTGCCCACGATGCATTCGGATGAGGCACTAGGCTTATTCGAATGGGAGCGGGGACCTTCTACATCGCACATATGAATTACAGTTTAGAAAGCTCACATGAACACTCTACACCAAACGTAGTTTGCTTCGGTTTAGAAATGCCTGGCCATGATGCATTTGGATGAGCCACTTTTGCTGTAGAGTGTTCATATGTGAGCTTTCTAAACTGTAATTCATATGTGCGGTGTAGAAGGTCCCCGCTCCCATTCGAATAAGCCTAGTGCCTCATCCGAATGCATCGTGGGCAGGCATTTCTAAACTGAGACGCACTATGTTCAGTGTAGAACGTGCACTTTCTAAACCGTTCGTACTAGGTCCAGTGTAGAAAGGCTCCTGTAAGTTGCTAGTGTTGCTGTTTCAGGGGCATTGAGGACATTTCCTTTAAATTTGGGTAAAGACGCGGGAGAAACTATCATCTGTCTGGGATTTAAAATTTCGAATCACCTTTCTAGGATTCACTATTTTTGAGGTACTTTTTCCGCATTTTCCCTTTAATGAATCCAAAGAAAGAAGTAGAAGGTTTGAGAAATATGGTGCAAATTTCCACATCAATACAAAAGTATATAGGATAATTAATCTCAAGGTCCATATATATGTTTCATTCAATTTTTTAATTAGGACCTTTGCAGGTATGATCTAAATTTTATTTATGAATTTTATTCTTTAAAATTAATTTCGTTTAAATTAATAATTCTTTAATTTGAGAAAATTACAAATATAATAATCCAAAGGTTATAATTAATTATATTAATTAACTATAAAATAATTATAATTATATTATATTTCTAGAAACGTTAGAATTGCAAAATAAATAATATATTTGTTTAATTAAAAATAATGTAAAACTATAAGGACCTTATTAAAAATGGTGGAACTATAAGGGTATGATAAAAAAAAACTATGAAGATTTGATTAAAAATTGGTTGAAACATAGATTAATCATCCCAATTATATATGGTCCAATAAGATACTAGACCCGTTTGGGAACACTATGTGATAAGTAACTTGTGTGCAATCTGACTTATCGAGAAGTCATATTGGAAATAAGTCAGATTGTAAAAGTGATTTTTGTTTGGGAACGCGGTGGAAGAAGTGACTTATTTGCAAAAGTGAATGTGGCTAGGAACACGATGGGATAAGTGCCTTATTTGCAAAAGTAAATGCGTTAGGAACGCGGTGGGATAAGTGGCTTTTTGCAATGTGAAATTAAAAATATGAACCTTATTCCAATTGAAAATAAAAAGAAGAATAATGTAAATTATAACTAAACTAAAATTACGAACCTTATTGAAATTAAAATTTAAAAGTTATATTTGAAATTAAATTAAACTTAAAATTACATACAACAACAAATAAAGCTTATTATAAATGATAACGGTAACATAACTAATTATTATTCCTAGAATTAACAAGTTCGCCTTTGATTCGATTTCGAACATGCACAACATATCTTGCAAAGGATGAAGTATGAGTTGACAAGGATTCTACATAGTTGTATCTTCATCACCCAATATCACTCTTTCACCTAGCCTGAATATCGCATCAGTATTGAAATTTTGACGGATAAAATTATGAATGGCCATAGTTGCATAAAAAATTTTGACTTGTGTGTCAAAGTCATACGTAGGCATACATTCAAAGATTTTAAACCTATTTTTCCATACCCCAATTATCATTTCTATAGTACATCTTAAGCTTGAATAATAGTAATTGAATAACTCGTTATGATTTCGGAAATTGAATTGTTGATGAAAGTTAGTAAGGTGATAACATTCATATCTATACGGACCAATATATCCCCTTCGTGTTGGATATCTACTGTCAACTAAATAGTATTTCCCTATTAAGTAAAAATATTTATGTAAGGAAGAAAACAAATTAAACATCAATAATGTAAAAAAAATTATTTAAATTGTCAGTGCTGAAGACAAACCTTGAGGTGAAAGTGGGAAATTGTAAGATGGAGTAGAAATCGCACTTTGAAAGATATGAGCGTCATGTACTGTGCTTTCCCAACTGGCTAGCATAGATGTGAAGCAAATGTCCCAATCACATACGGCCATTACATTCTATGTCGGTTTTCCTTTTCAACCGACGAATTTGTCTCTCTGATCTGCAGGAACCGCACAGTCTGTGAGTTCCATCAATGGCTCTAATAGCATGCTGAAAATATTTATATCAAGATCTTGTAGTAAGTTCCACCATCAATGGCTTCGATAGCATGCTGAAAATATTCTCACAATATAATTGCAAAGATGAGGCCACAAAGGGAAAAAACAAATCGAGATCGATGTAACTTGGATTAACTTCATGTCGTGCTGACTCTCTGTATTGAAGACTTTTTTTGTCTTCCTTGTCTTAAACCATATGAAGACAAACATATATAAAGTGCTATATTACATTTGTCTAAAATAAATTATATGTTTTATACCCAAAGAACACAAGATGACATTCAACAACACACACTGACATATTTAATCGAACGAAAACACAAACATATAATCCATCACACGTTTTATTTCTGATCCTGTCAAGCCAAAGTTTGAATCTGCACACATTTTAGCAAACAAGTAAACACTAATATATAGTTGCTCATATTGGCACAGGGTTCACAAGCAATATTGTAATGTACTCCTTCATGATTCCATCAGAATGAGTGAAACTATCAGCTTCCTTGTACATCGCATCCAAGAAGCGAGCAAGATTCATAACTATCATAAGAAAGGGCATATGTACTTGAGTTGGTCTAAGACATTACTCGTTGATATCTTTTCATGCACTCTTATGCATCTTCCTCAATTCATCTATAGCTTCCTGTTTTGGCACTCCATGCTCCTTCATATAGCATTCCACAAGCGAGGCAATGTGATATATGTTGTGCTAAAGCTGCACAAGGACAAAAGTTTTTCAAGAGAAAGTTATAATAATAAGAAAAAGGGTTAATATGGCGTAAAAAGATCATGATCTTTTTCCCAAAATGTGTCTAGTACTATATACTTTTTGAATGTTTAAAAATACTAATGAACATTCAAAACAGGAGCAAAAATGCAAGAACCTTTAAACATAATCTAACACTGCTACTGGCAGGGATTAGATCTAACGGAAATGGTTAATCCCTCACAATATGATGAACTAAAATTTGAATCCCAGTTGAGATATGTACCCATATTTAGTGTTTGACAATGCCTTAAACATTATTGTCTCTAATAGGAGTATACATGTACTTCGTAAAACAAATCTAAACCGTCACTTGAGGAGGATACATTATTTTTGCATATGCATATGAAAAATATATACATATGTACCTCACTGGAGACGATGTCATCCATGAGTCTGCTAATAAGAGAAGCAGCTTTGATAATTTTAGGATGGGTATTGTCCCATTTGAAGATGTCATCAGTTACAATGTCTCCCATACAAATGAAACATGTCATTGAGTGCAATATAATACAAGTTGTTTTTGTGGATGTGTTCAAGTACTCTTCAGCTGTCGGTATATAGTTCCCATATAACCATCTCGCTTCAGCCACGTAGCCTTGCACTGACCTTTTAAACTGGTACATAAAACAATATTATATGTAAAAAGAGATTAATTACATATAATATATTGATAGAGAAATTAAGATATGCACAATTTAATTAATGAACGAGATCATACCTCATTTTTTGTGTAGTCAACATTGTATGATATTACTTCTTTCTCCATCTCTTCA
>JANTPZ010129925.1:0-17870 GCA_025593235.1 Vachellia pachyceras
GTGATTTATGTTTGGGAAGTTATAGCTTTTACAGATTTCGAGGTAAAAAAGTAAGAAAAAGTGGGTATGAAAGAGGAAAGTAAGAAAGAGAAAGAGAGAAAAAGTAAGAAAGAGGAAAGTAAGAAAGAGTAGTAAAAAGAGAGTATGAAAGAGAAAACCTAGGTTTCAAACCTAGGTTTTGAAACCTAGGTTTCAAAACCTTGAAACCAAACCAACCCTGAATGTTTTTAGGTAATTAGTTAGTTTTAGCAATTTAATTCAGCAAGATTAAAGGAAATGGTCTTATCATTCTAATCTGGATCAAAAACATTATCCTAACTATTATTTATGTGGTTTTTCTTATCACCTAAATTGAAATGCAACAAAGCTAGAATAAGAAAGTGAATTTGTATGTAAACAGCTTCATCAGAGTTCATGACATCACCCTCATCACTTAGCATTAATATACGTTCAACCCAAACACATTTTGTTGTCACTCCTGCTCAGATATGAATGAATTAAAAAGGTGTATTTATCAGCTACTTCCAAAAGCAGTATTTATCATTATTGCTCAAAATTTATTCACAATAACCAGATCTCATAGTCAACCAACTACAATAATCTGAATAAAGCTAATCATGAACCGGAAAATAAACTCTGAAACGTATGTGAGTAAATCCAATCGTAATCTGAGTATATTATATTGAATTGAAAGAACAATGCCTAAATCTATTTAGCAATCATTCATTCAAGAATTAAGATCAAGAAGAGAAACTCAGTGAGAGTGATGAACTCCCTATTAACATGTTCCAGCTCAGTCGTGCTCCCAGGAAAAACAAGGTGATTAGCTGGACATGGCGGCAACAGCAACAGCAATATTATTGACCTCGGCCATCACACGATCGAAATGAAGATAGGGGGCGAGAGTTGACGGTGAGAACGGTGGTGATGATCTAACATGAGAGAGGGGAGTGAATGGCCAAGCTATCCTCTGGAAAGCCGAAGATTTTCAGACTGAGGGAGAATGAAGAGCTGGAACCAGCTGGAGATGCGTGTGTATCGCCGAGGTTAAATTGATCCAAAAGCGACAAAAGTGAATGCACTGATCAGAAAGGAAATCAAATCTGATCTATGAGTGCTGTCAAGAGGTTGAGGAAGGAGAATGGACAATCTGAGGTCTCAGCGTGAGTGATCTTGCGCGATGCTGGGGCAGTGCTGTTCAACCGTGAAGTGGTGGAAGGAAATGAAACAAGGTGAACGTGGTCTGGAATTGTGCTGAACATGAGAGAAAAATTGGTTCTCCAAAAAATGATGAAATGATGGAGGCTGCAAAATAACTTCTGCAATCCCGTGATCTCTCGCCTAGTGATGAATATCCCCTGGGTAAAAGGTGATCGAGTGATGAGAGCTGCAGAGATCTCCCCAGCAAATTGACGTGACTTCTTTTTTTTTCTTTTAGAGCCCCCGGATAGAAGTCTGCACACATGGATAAAAGGGTAATTCTTGGATAAAACAATGATCCCCTTGGATAAAGCAATGAATCCTGGATAAACAAACGATCTGGGTAAAAGATTGCACCCTCCTCCACTGTTTCCGGTTGGTTTCCAACTAATTCTGTTACAATTCCTACTCAGTCAGTTGCCCATGTGTTTTAGTGTAGCTGTGCGGACGTCAGACGTTGTTGGCTAAAGCATGTGGCACAGAGAGCAATTGGTCCTCGTTGGCTTCAGCCAAAATGTCTGTTGGCTGAAGCATGTGGCACAGAGAGCATCAGGACTTCGTTGGCTTCAGCCAAAATGTCTGTTGGCTGAAGCATGTGGCACAGAGAGCAATTGATTTTCGTTGGCTTCAGCTAAAATGTCTGTTGGCTGAAGCATATGGCATAGAGAGCATTTTGAGGCCTTGATCCTTCAACATTCTTGCATATTAACACAAATGCACTTGAATAGAGATTTAAAAAGTGTTAAAATACCTCAAAATTGGCCACAATTTTTTTTAATCTCTTTTTAACACAAATATCCTTTAATTAACCCAATAAAGCTCAAATAACATGCTAAAATGTTAATATTCTTCATGTAAAATATGAATTTATCAGTATTTTCTTTAAAAAAATAAAAAAAAATTGAAAAGCACACCAAATCCAATTACCAACTATAGTTTTTATATTGAGCATCCGAACTAATATTTTCAAATGGGTAAGCTAAGCTCATGTAGTGAAGTGAGTCATGTACTTCTCACCGGACAAGTGTTGGAAGGCAATAATGTTACAATTTTAAAATTCTGGAACAATGTTAAGGGTTCGTTTAGAAGTTCGTTTAAAGATAACTTTTATAGGTTTTAAAGCAAAATATAAGTTTTGGAAAATAGATTTTGGAAGAATATCTTTTAAAGATTCCGTTACAAAACCTAGATTTTGAAAGGTGATTGTATTTAAGAAGTTATTGGTTTTTACAAAGTTCGAGATAAAAGGTAGGTAGGAAATAAGAAGGATAAAAAAAAAGAAGAAAGAGAAAATTTATTATAATAAAGAATGTGATTTGACAAGAAAATAGCTTTTTTCAAAATATAGATTTTGTAGTACTTGGATAAAAACTTAGGTTTCGTGACAAAACCTAAGTTTTACCACAAAACCTAGATTTGCAAAGAGGGAGGCAAACGAGCTTTAAATGTTAAATTTTTTCCATATAATAATCCTGCTTAACTAATACTAAAAGTTTCTTAACTGTTATAAAAATAAGAGAATTCGGGATAAGGGAGAAGAGGATAAGAGAAGAGGAAATGGGAGAGCAATGCAATTCTTATTCACTTTCTCTCTGTTCACAATTCATCAAGTACAAAACCTTATTTATAAGCATATGAGAATGACCTCCAAAGGTCATGAACAATTAATAGTACAATTAATACAATTGAATATCAATTGTGACTCTTCGTACATTGAATAAGGAACAATTTATGTGCAGCATTTATGATGTAAAATGTCAAGAGTCAACGAATATCCACTTCTTTAATATATTTATAACACTTCCATTTGGATGTCCATTATAAATGTGCCTCATTAAAAACTTTAACTAGAAAAAATCCAGTGGGACAAACCTAGACAAGGGAAAAAGAGTACATCGTATATCAACTCTCCCTCATGATGGCATTACTTGAGATTCTGAGTTTGCAAAAGCCGATCTCATGAACAAGCTTTTGAAAAATTGCACCTGGAAGAGATTTGGTGAATAACCATGAACAAGCTTTTGAAAGATTACACATGAAAGAAATTTGGTGAATAAATCTAAAAATTTTCATTGGAACGGATATGTTGGATATCAATTTTACCATCCCTTTGAAGATCACGGGTGAAGAAGAATTTTGGTGAAATATGCTTTGTTCGATCACCTTTGATGTACCCTTCCTTTAGTTGGATAATACATGTATCGTTATCCTCTATAGGATTGTCGAGATCATTTTTCCTGAAGATAAACCCCAAGTTGTTTGTATGTGATGTATTATTGTCCTTAATCAAACATATTCTCGACTTGCTTCATAGATTGTTAGAATTTCAGCATGGTTAGATGATGTGAATAACATAGACTGTTTCATATATCGCCATGAAATAGCTGCACCTCCACATGCAAGCAAATAGCCAGTTTGTGATTTACCTTCATGTGGATCAGATAAAAATCCAGCATCTGCATAACCAACTAGTTCGTGCTTGGATTTATTTGAGTAGAATATCCTCATATCCATAGTGCCTCTGAGACAACGGAGAATATGTTTCACTTCGTTTCAATGTCTTTGTGTTGGTGAAGAATTATATCTTACTAATAAATTAACAGCAAATGATATATCAGGACGTGTGTGATTAGTAAGATACATTAGTGCCCCTATAGCACTAAGATAGGGTACTTCTGGATCAAGTAGTTCTTCATCACCTTATTCACTAATTATTCGAGGTTTGAGTGGGTCTTTATCAGGTTGCAAAGACCACACACACAACTATTGGAGTACCTAACAGATGTGATTTATTCATATAAAAACGTTCTAGGATCTTTTTTGTATAAGTTTCTTAATATACAAAGATCCCATCTTTTATGTACTCAATCTATAATTCAAGAGAGAATTTTGTTCTTCATAAGTCTTTCATTTCAAATTCTTTCTTCAAACAATTAATTGCCTTTTGTAACTCTTCAGAAGTTCCAATGACGTTGATGTCATCAACATAAACATCAATTATGACAAATTCACTTTCAAAATTTTTCATAACGATACATAGGCATATAGGATCATTTAAATATCCTTCTTTCAACAAATATTTCATTAAGATGATTATACCACATATACCCTGATTGCTTCAGGCCATACATGGACTTATTCAACTTGATTAAGTGTTGTTCTCAAGAACTAGAATTCGATGTTTCCGGCTCTTCAAGTCCTTCAGGGATTTATGCTTCTGGCACTTTTAGTTTTTCAATGATTTGTACTTTTGACACTTTTAGTCCTTCAGGGATTTGTGCTTTTGGCATTTTTTTATAAAATAAAGAATAAAAGTTATATAACTTCTGGCTATATAATCTCATAATAAAAATTAAGATAGAAAATAAAAATTCATGGCTTTTAGCATTTTATCTTTAGAATAAAAGTTGTATATGCCTTCTGACCATAAGATATAATATAAAAATGCATATGACTTCTAGTCATATATCATAGAATCAAATGAATGTAACTTTTGGCCATAAAATCTCAAAATTAGATAATTAAAGAAATATGGTTTACATCCATTTTATATCAAAATCAAAAATCAAATATGACTTCTGATCATATAATTTATTAATATAAAAGTAGATGTGCATGACTTTTGGCCATACTAAAATAACATCAAAAGTGCGCACACACATATGAATTTGTAAATGAAATTATAATAAGAAAGTAATAACAATCTATCAATATTAATCAAAGGTACAGTAAAAGAAAGTAGTTGAAATAATTAATGTAACTATGGGGAAAGTATACTTTCGTCAGAACAATCGTGCTGATAACATATTATAAAAATAAGAAAATTCGGGATAAGAGAGAAGAGGATAGGAGAAGAGGAAATGAGAGAGCAATGCAATTCTTATTCGCTTTATCTCTATTCACAATTCATCAAGTACAAAGCCCTATTTATAGGCATTTGAGAATGACCTCCAAGGGTTATGAATAATTAATAGTACAATTAATACATCTAAATATCAATTGTGACTCTTCATACATTGAATAACTTTTTAATTTCTTAGTAACAATTTATGTGCAGCATTTATGATGTAGAATGTCAAGAGTCAATGGACATCCATTTATTTAATATATTTATATCATTAACTAATTAAACTAAAGAAAACTCTTTTAGCCAATGATTTTGGTCGATCGTAAATTTAATATTTTACTAGAAATAACGAATTTTAATTAATTTTATCAATTTATATAAAAGTGTTATCATGTACTTATAATAAAGGCACGACGAGTATTAATTCAAAAAATTATTTTTAATAAATAAAAAAAGACCGAAATATTGCGATCCGATATTGTCCATCTGTCTATTCCCAGCTTGTTGCCACCCTCGTTCTTCTCGCTTCTCGTCTCTTCCTCTCCATTTCAATATCTGATTACTTTTACAGAAAGGCCCCTCCAACACGACGAAGGGGAATGGATTACGTATCTCATGCCCTCGTAATTTCAGCGAAATCTGGGTTCTTTGTTTTAACCCACAATTTCAACCCCCATTACATATGCATCACCCACTTCCTTCAACTCTTCCAGAAAGCTGCTCTTCTGTGTCTGTCAGTGGCCCTTGAAAAGTGAGGCCTTGTTAATCGCATTCTTATCGATTCCCACCTCGATGGGTCAGAAACGGGTTCTGCTTCTCTGCGGCGATTACATGGAAGATTACGAAGTAACTTCACTTCCTTTCCCGATTATTCAGTTTTTTCCCTGTATTGTTCAGTTTCTCTATGGTCGTTTCTTACTTGGTTTTTTGATAGACGATGATTCCATTCCAAGCATTGCAAGCCTTTGGCGTCGCCGTTGATGCTGTTTGTCCCGGAAAGAAAGCCGATGATGTTTGCCGCACCGCGGTTCATCAGATGTCTGTCTATCAGGTTTCGATAAGGAGGAATCGATTTTTTTTAGTGGCCAATCATTTAGCGTTGAAGGTTGGGTATTTGATCTTGATAGTTGATTTAGTCATGTATTTCCTTGCTTTCAGACTTATACCGAGACTCGTGGTCACAATTTTCAACTCAACGCTACTTTTGATGAGGTGGAAGCCAAAAGCTATGATGGATTAATACTACCGGGTGGAAGGGCGCCGGAGTATCTTGCTCATGATCCTAAAGTTGTAAAGTTGGTGGCTGAATTTGCCAGGTCTGGGAAGGTAATCGCTTCCACTTGTCATGGCCAGTTGATTCTGGCGGCTGCAGACGCTGTTAAAGGTCGCAAGTGCACGGCATATCCTGCGGTTAGACCGGCTCTGGTTGCTGCCGGTGCTCACTGGGTTGAACCAGAAAGCTTGTCGTCGACTCTTGTTGATGGTAATCTCATCACTGCAGCTACATATTATGGGTATCCGGAGTTTGTTCGCCATGTTGTGAAGGCGTTAGGAGGCAACATAAATGGCTCGAATAAGAGGATTTTGTTTCTTTGTGGGGTATGTTCGAATTATTTAATACTTTCTCCATTTAAGAAGTTAAGAACCATGAAATCACCTGAACTTTGACTGGTTGTTAATTTAGACTTTTAGAAATAGAATTTATTTGTGCGTAAAGAAATTGGGTTTTAGACCTAGATTTGTGCTTTAATTACAAAAGGTCAAATCTGCTGGTTTTGATTGATGGAGATATTTTTTTTATCGGATAATCTTAATTGCAGGATTTCATGGAAGATTATGAGGTAGCCGTACCTTTTCATTCTCTCCAGGCTTTAGGATGCATTGTTGATGCAGTTTGCCCCAATAAAAAGGCTGGTGATTCTTGCCCAACTGCCATTCATGACTTTGAAGGAGATCAAACTTACAGTGAGAAGCCAGGACATGACTTTGCTTTAAATGCTACCTATGATGATGTGGATGCCTCGAGCTATGATGCTCTTGTCATACCTGGAGGCCGAGCCCCTGAGTATTTGGCATTGAATGAGTCAGTTGTTGCCTTGGTCAAGCATTTCATGGAAAAGAAGAAGCCAGTGGCATCTATTTGCCATGGGCAACAGATTTTAGCTGCTGCTGATGTTCTGAAGGTATGATCACTGATTCACTTATTTGGAGCTTCTCATTTTTTATGTTCCATTTTAGTATATGCTGTCAAGAATTAACTGCAAGAAGATGTGATATTTATCATTCTAGGTTTTCTTTCTTGTGCGTTTGAAGAATTAAGAGTTTAAATATTAAGCGATTCATGTACTCAAGGCAAAAAATTTCTCATTGAGCTGCAAGTCCCCTCCTCATTTGTTACTCTTACTGCTATCACGAGTGGAGATGCTTGAGTTATACAGGCTCAGTTATGCTGTCTTTCTTAGATGCTTTGCTTTCACTTGTCAAACAGCAGACACTGTTATAAAGTTCAGTAAATGATACATGGATGAAATATCTGGGGCTTGACAGTTGTTAACTTGGACAATGACTTTTCAAATTGTGTTGTTATCTTTAGCTATTCTAATCATTAATGTCTCGTTTGATCGATTCTGCTGTCTTTTGAAAGGCTGGTACGTTGTAGTTGATTATTGGAATGGTAAATTAGTTTTCTGTTTTCATGTCCCACTAGTGATCCCTTGTTTTTTAGTCATATTATCCTATTTTTTATGGAAAATTCAATGGTGCAAGCAGGTTGAATAACACTGAATGAGTCATTATTTTTTTCAAATTCTCATCATACCCTATTTGTTGTTCTTAGTGCGGAGTTTCAAAATTTTCAGGATATTCATTGTTTCATATATGCAAATACTAAAGTGCCGTGCTTATATTACTTTTACAGGGAAGAAAATGTACAGCATACCCGGCTGTGAAGCTCAATGTGGTTCTATCAGGAGCAACTTGGTTGGAACCTGATCCAATTGACCGATGCTTCACTGATGGAAATTTAGTAACTGGAGCTGCATGGCCAGGGCATCCGGAATTTGTTTCTCAGCTGATGGTGCTCCTTGGTATTCGTGTATTTTTCTAGTTGTATTTTTGTATCATATGTGCTTGGCACCAACTATCTTTCTACATGTAACCATCTTATGCATGCACGTTCAGTTGTCTTCAAAAGTCTTGTATGGTATGTGAGGCTTATGCTGTATGGCTTTGAGAACATTTCTATGTGGCTATTTGCTTGGTGTGCATCTTTCTGTATAATCTATTAACTTGGCCATAACATTTCTATGTGGCTATTTGCTTGGTGTGCATGGTAGGCTATTAATGTTACATTGAGAAATGCGTTTCTGTGAATTTTTGAAATTGTTTATTAGAAAATAAAATAAGAAAATCAACATTATTTATTTAAGAGTCAGAAAAATTTTAATGACCGAGCATGAATATGTGATACGACAGTTCTCAAACCATGGAGTCCATTTGGTAAGTAGAATAGAATGGGATCGAAATGATTTTATACTCTTGGATAAAGAAAGAGGTAATAAGGAAGATAAGTTTAATTTTTAATAATATTTGAAATATAATAGATAATATCTCGACTTCTGTATAAAAACTAAATTTTTGTCATTCGGTGTTACTAAAGGGGCATATGTAGAATTCAATGATAGCATGGGATGGTTCTAAAAGAGAGGCATTTAGGACTATCAGGATACCAAGCAAAGTTCCTGAACAAATCAGAGTCACTTGAGACATAGTTAATGGGTGGTACATATGCCACTCAAGAGCCAAATACATGGTTTTCAACAACTGTCAGAGATCTTAAGGAATATATATTCCTTGTGCATAGATAGGCAGGCCTTCCTGTCCCATGAATTCGGGAAGCATAAGCTCTTGTAACTGCTCTATCCTCATGATTGCTGTTATAATAGAGATTTCAGGGTATAAAACATCTTATATTTGATAGAGGTTCTTTGTAGTTTATTAATACTACAATTATGGTAGAGACAGCAATACTGATATTAAGCTTTAAAATAAAAATAAAATTACATTCATAATATAACAGTAAAAGTAACAAGTGAACTTTTACATTTTTGGGTCGAAACTCCAAGAGTCTAAGTCACTCCCAACTGCAAATTCTTGGAAATACTATCGGGGTGTTTGGCAAAGCGGTCAAACACCCCAAAAGCACGTTCAACAGTGTTTTTCCGCAAAACGAGACAATCTCCTCCACATATTTGTCTCGACTTGTGTGAATAAGCCCATAAGTACTTTTCCACCGCTTTGCCAAACGGACCCGCTCATCTTGCTGATAGTGCAACAGTGGAGGTTGTAGCATTGGAATTAAGGAAAGCAGTTGGGGTAAGGTTGGCTTCCCTAGACCTTGAATTAGATTCAATGAAAACAGGCATACTGGGTTTCATGTAATCCAATAAGCCCTTACTTCTAAGCATAAGAACAACTTCAGACATTGTTGGCCTTATTGCAGGAGATGCTTGGGTACAAAGCAGGCCTATCTCTATGATTTTCTTCATTTCTTCTGGATCATACTCATCAGGGTCCAATGTATTGTCCACCAACTTTAAGTGCATGCCTTTCTCATATAGTTTCCAGGCCTGCCAGTTGAGATCGAAGTGTCTTAGAGCATGAGTGGGAAGGCAGCACAACAGAACTTTGGGTACGATTAAAAAGGAGTAATTTCTTAGAAATAATTAATCATGTAGTGGAAAGCTGTAAACATCTCAAAATTGCATCTAAGTTTTCTTAAATACAGGAATTTCTGAAGTAGGAATTCGCCTTCAAGTTCAGGATCAACCTTTAATTCAATGCTTTTTTGGCCACTAATGATTTCTAGGACTACAACTCCATAACTGTAGGTATCGGCCTTTGCTGATAACTGGCCTTGTATTGCGTACTCAGGTGCTGTGTATCCTCTGATAAATGCATATCATTCAGGATAATCGTAAGGACAATGACATGGACAAAAACAGTTAGACATCACAATACAATTTGAAATAGACTAATTCAACAAGACTGGTCCATTGACTGGAGTATAGATTTTATTGATGTCGTATGTAATACGGGTAATATAATAGAAGCTTTAGAAGATTAAAGCAAATGCGATTTCCACTTACAATGTTCCTGCAAACTTTGTGCTAAGATGGGATTGATCCCTAGGTAGAAGTCTTGCCAACCCAAAATCAGAAATTCTAGGCTGAAGATCATCATCTAAAAGGATGTTGTTGGTCTTTATATCTCTATGTATGATACAAACATAGAATTCTTCATGTAAATAGGCCAAACCCCTTGCCGTGCCTAAAATTATTTCATACCGTTGCTTCCAGTTGAGAGAACCTTTGTTTTTATCTGTTTTACATTGAAGGGTAAGGAAAAAGGAATAATGAAGCATAAAAATATATTCTCAAAATGTTTCAATAGTAAACTAACACATGTTTGATAAGGTTTTTAATAAAACAAATAATTAATGGTAGCTAATACTCAAAGAACTTCATGGTTGATAAAAGTTACCAAATAAGAATTTGTCAAGGCTGTTGTTTTTCATGTATTCATAAACAAGGATCTTCTGTGGGCCTTTACTGCAACATCCCAAAAGCCGAACAAGATTCCGATGACGAACTTTACTTATGAGCTTCGCTTCACTTTCAAAATCTTCCTCTATCCTCTTGGTGTTGCCTAAGGCTAATTTCTTGACTGCAACTATCTTCCCATTCTTAAGAGTGCCCTGTCCATGGTGATTAAGAATTTGAATCCTGAAAACAATTCAGAAGTTATGCTCACCTTAGGAAATATGTCCTTTTACAGAGTCACTTGAAAGCATCCTTATTCAAGACTTGGACTGAATAATGAAGAAAAAAAATCAGAAGTTTAACCTTGTATACATCACCAAATCCTCCGCCTCCCAGTTTATTTTCTTCACTAAAGTTTTTTGTCGCAATCTTCAAATCCTTGTACCTGTAATTAACAGGGCCTTTCAACTCTGTTGCACCCAATATGTCACCTGTCACTGTCAAGGAAAGCACAAAGTTAAAACATCTTTACAGACAAACAAATGAGTCAGTGATTCATGTCTTAATGGAGATGGAAGCTTAACTTTAAGCATCATATTAAACCTTAACTACTTGAGTAACTGAAGACATTCGAAATAAGTCTGACCTCTAGGAACCTTCTTTGGCATCCTGGATTGTGTAATCAGAAGAAACACTGCAAGGACAATCAAAACAAAAGCTACACCTCCCACAAACCCTCCAATAATAGCTCCCCTCTTGCTTGAGCGTACAAGGGGGGAAATAGTAAAATACAACCTCATTTTCCACTTCAAACTTTGGGCAAATCAGTGAAAAGTCTATGTTTAAAAATATTACTACCTTGAAAGGCTTGAATTCAAGTACGTGTATTTTTTGTGTATGAAACATTGCAGAGTATTGGTACTTTCTTCGTATAAAAACATGGCCAATAAAATTTTCAAATAGGAACTGTTCACTGATTTGTTTTTTTCAAAGCTTCATAAACAAAGAAGGAGATATTGAATCCTTCAAATGAACTGAACCTTGTTTCAAGAAGGGTGTGAGATCAATGGTTTGGTTATCAGGAAAGAAGGAAGTGGTGGAATATCTCATGAAGCAGCCAGCATCAAAAGCTCTACCCTCCAAAGTAGGAAGACAAGTCCTCAGATTGTTGTAGCCAACCCTCAAGCAATCAAGGCAGCCACTGTTTGTAACATTATCAACACATTGAGCAATGGCATAAACAGTAGGGCCATTGTTAGGTACTCGAGTCTCTGTGGCTGCAAAGAAACCAGTGATTCTGGGTGTTGCTGTTTGGAGATTGATTAGAATTTGTTGAGCTGTTGATTCAAATGTTGTGTTATCTCTTGAGGTTTGATTCCCACATGCCATGCTATTTCGAGGCTGAGTCGTTTGATCATAGAAACTTCAGCTCTCATACCTAATGAATCATACAAGAGTATTGCACTTCAATTTTTTCTCCCAATCTCAGCTACTCCCTGAGTTTAAGTCACACAGAACATAGTACTCTCTACCCCCTTCGTTCTTAACTAACTGGTAGAATTATAAAAAAAGTTGTTAAGACGATTATTTGTATTATAATTTAGTACACATAGATATAAAAAAAGTGACAACAAGCATGATTTATCTGTCAATTTTTCTTTTATCATCTAAACAAAACGAAACTCAACCTTTAAAGTTGCCAGAGAATGCTTAACTTCTGGATTTAAAAATCACTTTGGTAAAGGAATTCATCACTGAGCACTATGTTAAACTGTGTTGTATCAATTTCTTTCTTTGTTTTTTTCCCAACAAATTGTGTTGTATCATAATCCAATCAATTATTGACTCAATTATTTTTATTAACCATCCAAGAGATAAATCACTTCAAATGAAGCAATATATGCTCATCTCGGTTCATGATGCAAGGCATTGGCATTTTCAACAATTTATTGTTAATTTGTTTAAAATATAGGACATTTTAGCAAAATTTTTTGTTTATTTTTATTCCTTATATTAATTAATGTAGGTTGAGTATCATGTATGAGAGATATTTCAGTATTAGTTATCAATTACAAAAATAGAAACAATAGTCAATTTTTCATGAGGTAGAAAAAAAAATAAAACGTGTGATGAATGTGTGTATATAATATACTTCTAGCGATCCTAAACATAAGAACAAGTTCAATTTTTTGGAGAGATTAAGGAAGCAAAATATACTACTTAAAAGTATTTATATATATAAATTTTTATTTATAAGTCAAATAAATTAATTAAGAGAAAAATAATAAATATAAATATATTTAAAAAATGTATTTAACTTCAACAAAAAGTCAACTATTTTTTACATGTGGTAGCACATGTATGTGTGAAATGAATCATTGGTGTCGGTTGTGGGGAAAGACAAATAAAAAAGAACAATAAAAAATAGTATCAAAGGCAAGAAAAGATAGTGGAGAAGACGCATAATTAATCATTTATTAATTCTGAATTATGTGACTAATTCAAATATTGGAATAATTAAATGTATTAATTATTCTATTGTTGTGATACGATAGATATTCTAACAATCTTGCTTGTACAATTTTTGCTTCTTGCCCTAATTGTCCATACAATACTCTGTATCATATGATTATTTACAATGTGTTATACCGATCCTTAATATATTAGCTGGTTGACTTTTGTTGAAGAAATTAGGGAAGTTAAATACAGTATTTAAAAATA
The DNA here is from genome assembly GCA_025593235.1 of Vachellia pachyceras. NCBI lineage: Eukaryota > Viridiplantae > Streptophyta > Magnoliopsida > Fabales > Fabaceae > Vachellia > Vachellia pachyceras. Next base: position 13,309 of record JANTPZ010129925.1, read on the forward strand.
TTTATATTTATCATTTTTCTTCAAATTAATTTGTTTGACCCATAAACTAATATATAATATAATTATATATATAAATACTTTGAAATAGGTTATTTAATTTTTCCAATAAAAATCAACTAACATTTATATTAAGGATCGGAGGTAGTAATAATTAGATAAAATATAGTGACCTCCCTTCTCTTTTGTTTTGCTGAAACATTATTATTTCTTAGATAAAAAAATTATGTAGAAAGTGGTATTTTTCATTTGTAGCTTTATAATTCTTTAATTTGATCAATACAAAACCTGAACAATAGCAGCGTTTTTAAACAGATATATCCTTCTACCAGAGATAACTAGTTTAACGCACTATAGAACTAATCAAACGCCGGGAACACGGTGCTCATGGAGTAAGCGACCACAAGGATGAAAGAGCTGGAAGAGTGGCCGTTGGGGAGGTGGTGGAGATGGTGAAAGAGGGGACGACGAGGATGACGGACGAGTATGCGAGATCAGAGGTGGACTAGGGAGAGATGTACAGTACGGGTTTCCAAATGGAGAGGTTTTGGTATTATCATGGTGGAAATTAGGCCCTGTTCCTACCATTAAGACTTGCATTACGTTTCGTGTTTTTGTTATTTTGAAGGTCTGTGCGTTGATGAGGCATGCACCAACACAGATTCTGGTTTTGTTATTTTGAAGGCCTATGAGAAGAGGAGGAGGAGGAGGAAGAAGAAGAGAAGAGATAGGAAAAGAGGAAGGATTATTGAAGGAGAAGAGATGGCGTAGTTGAGAGATAGATTGCCCATTTGGAAACGCGGTAGAGAAGTACTTTTACGCAAGTTAAGGTAAATATGTGAAGAAGATTATCTCGTTTTACGAAAAACGCTGTTGAACATACGTTTGGGTTTCAAGCGCTCCAACAAATAAGCACAGACAGAAAAATGATTTCATCGTGTCCACAGATAAAATGTAACGTATCATTGGGTTGGATTAAAGATGATGTTATTTTTGCCCCATTAGCATCAACTTAAACTTCATGTGCCATACGCCTCCTGACACAAATATCTTTTGTTAAGCTGTTACTTTACCCAAAAACAAAAGCCTCCAAGTTTCTTCACATGGCACCATTTATTTATACAATAACGTCGTAATAAATATCTTATCTGCTCGCCTTGCTGTTTATGGAAAGTCAAACTTGGAATCTTACCTGAGGAAACAGCCGTCGTAGATGACGCGAGCACCGTTGGCTCCGGCGGAGCAGTTCCGAATCTGAGCGGCGGCGGCATCAAAGCAAGCGGCACAGTCGGCGGACGAGAGGTAGTTTCTGCATTGAAAAAGAGCGTAGACGGGGCTAGTTCCCCTGACCTGCTGCGCCGTGGCGAAGAGCGTCCTCTGATCACCGGCCACCTGAGCTCTGAGCTCTCGAAACGTTGCGTTTAGGTTGTCGTTGAAGCTGGCCAAGTTGGAGACGTTGTACCGGCTGCAACCTCTGTTCAGAAGACGGGTCTGGGGCTCCGAAACGACGCCGTTTAAGGAGCAGCAGAGTGACCAGAATACCATGAAGATGGCGGCTAAGGGAAGCATACTACGACTTCGTTGAAGCATGTTTTGCTTGAGGAGGAGGAGGAGGAGGAGGAGAGGGGGGAGGGGGGGAGAGAGAGAGATGATGATGGATGAGGACCCAGACTCAGACTCAGTTGTGGATTCCATTGATCCTTAACTATATATAGACTAATTTTTCTTGAGATGTTAAAGTAGAAAAGAGGGAATTAAACTTCTAATCACTTAAATTTTTATATAGCACCCTGAACCATTTTTCCATTTATACTTCATATTCTAAATTAATTTTTTGTGCATTCAACATTTTAAAATATTTCTCCGAGCTCTAAAATTTGTCTTTATCTTGATTTCAATCCCTCAAGCTTCATTTTATTTAAAATGTTGATCCATGTAATCCAATGACAATCAGGGGCATTTAGAAGAATTAAAGAAGGTGGCAGTAGCTGGAAGGCATTGGTTCCGTTTGGCAAAGCTTAACTCTCACTCAAAATTTACGTTCAATAGTATTTTTCCGCAAAACGAGATAATCTTCTTCATATATTTACCTCGACTTACATAAAAGTACTTCTCTACTGCGTTCCCAAACGGAGCAATTATATATTAGGAAGAAGGAGGAGGGCACATGAGAATTATTTGGCTTAGTTCCAATTGAAGAACTCATGATCATGATATATATTGGTAATAAAAAAATAATAACGGGTTTGTTTGGTTTTCTCCCTATTAATTCTTCATTAATTTGAATATTATGTTAACTGCCTTCAAACGGAGTTTTTAATTAAAGAGCCAAAACATATACTTTATTAAAGTGGACAATAATTAAGATATATTATATGAGTACTCCTAATCTTATTTATTTAGTCTTGTGATTTCTTAGTTATATATATACTATCTCGGATCATTAATATAATATAATAGCTAGTTGAATTTTTTAGAGAAATTAAGAAAGTCAATTGACTAATATATTTATCATTTTTCATTGAATTAATTTGCATGACTCAAATTGATGCGTAATCTAATGATATACATAAATATTTCAAAAATATATTATAATTAAGTAATTTCTATAAATTTTTTAATCTGAACAAAAAAACCAATTAATTCTTATATTAAGGATGAAAGTTGCGTACGTGTGCGTGTGTATACCAAAGATAGAAGAAACATCAAATCACAGTATGAGTTTATGGTTACTAACTTGTTTATCATCATTTTGCAAAGTATAGCAACTAATTTTTGTATGTTTTGTGTTAGATATAAGTATTCTCACGTGGAAGGTAATCATGTCTAAGATACTATGAGACAGTAAATATGAGTATATTTTATAATGAGAATTTAAACCTTAGTTTCATAGGTAATTGTTCTCTTTCAATTTGATTTTTATTCAAGTTTGATTGAATTTTATGTGTTCGGATCATCTATAATTCTAATGCATTATGTCGATGATTTGGAGTGTTTAATTGGTACAATAAAATAATTCATTGTAATCCTCATCAAAGCGGAAATAGTTAAACTACTAAACATTTAATTATTTATACACTCAATCTTTAGGTTTACATTTATTTTTATTTTGTTAATTAGAAAACTATAAATTCCATTCTATGATCTTATTAATCATATGTCAAATAAATACTCTGTAATTATCATCTCTATTTCATTCTCTACCATTCATTGTATCAAATGAGTTCTCAACTTTTAATATTTTCTCTACCTTTTTATATGGTTTTTGTCATGTTGTTTAATGGTCTTATCCTTTGCTTTTTAAATATATTTGGAAATGATTCTTTAACTTGTTATAATTTTATTTTTAATTTTTTATTCATACAATTATTTAATAGTAGCTCTTTTAATACGATTTTTCTAAATACCGTTGGTAAAATATCATATTTTATAGAAATGATACTAAATATAGTTTTTTAAAAATATTAAATTCATATGAATAAATTTTTATGACTAATTAGTCTATTATTCTACAAAAGATTTAATTATTTTGTGGATCATAAGCATTGTTATATATAGACACCTTTAGCCGCCATATTATATATTTATTTGACCACAATTGTTTAATCTTTAGTTACCATGATTAGAAACGTTGTCAATATAATGATTGCTATGAACCATACATAAAATATTTAATTTCTGTGAGTACTTAACACAAATCGTTGAGTTTTGAATTTAAGATTACATTATTCGTATAATAATAAATTAATAATTCTAGAAAGCGTAACTGCTATAGCTGAATATTAGTATCGAATTTTGAAAAGTTGAGAATAAAGAATTTTGAGGTGATAAAAAAGTCAAATAAATCACTTAATTATAATATACATTTTGAAATATTTACATGTATCATTAGATTATATATCAAATTATAAGCCAGATAAATTAATTTGAAAAAAAATGATAGATTGATTTTGTTTAGTTTGCTTCTTTAATATCTCAAAAAGTTGACTGACTCTTATATTAAATAAAAAATGTAGTACTTATTTTGTCCTTGTTTATATAAGGCACATTTTAAAGGCATAAGTTCTTTTTATTATAAGTCATCGAGCGTAATATTAATTATATTTTTTAAAACTGTCCTTATTTAAAATTTGATACCATGCATTTTTCTTTTTCTTTTCTTTTGGTTTCTCAAAATAGAATAGATGGCCTCAAGAATGAAGAGGGGGATTGGATCTATGACCAACAGGAGCTCCAACATATGGCTGTACAGTATTTTGATGAGAATCTTTTTTGTAGTGAGCTAACATCATTTACTACTGTAACTTCCCCGGCCTCAGTAATTCAGATAGAGCTTATTTATCAGGTAAAGTGGAAGATAGCGAGAACAAGGCAGCTGTTTTTAATCTAGGAGCCTTCAAAGCGCTGGGACCACTACTAGAAAAATCAGTTTTAGCGACGGAATTAGCGACGGAAAAATCAGCTTTAGCGACGGAAAAAACAGATTTAGCGACGGAAAAAATCCGTCGCTAAATCCGTCGCTAAAACGAGGGTCGCTAAATTTAGCGACGGAACTATCAAATTTA
>JANTPZ010129929.1:0-11695 GCA_025593235.1 Vachellia pachyceras
TTGGTTGCAAGAACACATTACCTTGTGTTTGGAAGCTTGAAGCTCTTCTTTCTTGCTTGAGAGAGGCTTGGTTTCTAGAGAGAAGGGAGAGCAAATTTCAGATTGCAAGAGAGAGAGGGAGGGACAAAATTGTGAGGGGGAGAGAGAGAGGTTTGCTTAGTTTAATGTGGTCTCTTGTAATTTGTGTGATGGAAATTCAAACTTGGGGATCAAGTAGCTAAACACTTGATCCATATTGAGCCACATCACCTTGTCTCCTCCTAGCTGAAAAAGTAATTTTTCAGACCCCTAGGCGTCAGACTTTGCTGGCTGGGCCCTTGCCCGGTCCAGTTGCATGATCCGGTGTCACGCATTTCCGTAAAGTACCCTTTACGCGGGTAACTACTTTTTTACTTTTTCGGAGACTTTATCTTTCGTGTGGCAACATTCCATAGGCCTCCTTGCCTAGGTGGCATCATGTCCTAGTCCATAGCATCTCCGGGTTTCCCTCGTAACTCGTCAGGATTCCTCGATTTGCGTGTAACACCGTAAAACGGGCTTTCGACAGCCAATTTAACTTAAGGACATGGAAAAATTCTATATTTTTCCCTGATTCTCAAAATCTTTTCTGTTCCTCAAAATTCTTTCCGGATTTTTCGTAATTAATTTTCTAAGAAACTTTTTCAGGCTTTTCGGGCACTATTGTTCTCCGTACAGCGAAACTGCCTGCACCTGACATCGGGTAATAATTTTATTAATTACTTTATGACCCAACTAAACTTTTCTCAGTTCAGGTCTCCGACATTTGAGAATTCCTGCTACCTCAAATAGTTACATCTCTGTCTTCCAGTCCTCTAAAAACCCTTAATTACAAAAATGCCATTGCCTTTTGTACTTTGTCCATAATTACGAAAACGCCACTACTTATCTTACTTTCCTCATAATTCAAACCTTTCCCTTGGTTGACTTTGACATTTTTGGTCCGCTTTGACATTTTGGTCAACTTTGACTTTTCTGCTCAACTTTTACTTTTTGGTCAACTCTGACTTTTTGTTGACTTTTGACCGAATTACCAAAATGTCTTTATTATTTGATGACATTTCATGTCCTAGGTCTTTTTAATCAAAATGACCATTTTACTCTTATCATTTAGGCCAAATGACTATTTTGCCCTTGGGTCATTCTTACTTAAAATTCTCAAGACTAGGGACTTAGTCAATCATCCTTTCTTGTCTATAGGCATTTTCCTTTCTATTTTTCTTATTTACGGGGCTCAAATCATTTCGTAACTCATCGGTTTGACCTTTATTTCTGTATATGAAATTTGGGATATTACACCCTTCTCTCCACTTTTGAACCAAACAAGAAACCGCTTCTTCCCTACCCTCCTTTTTGAATTTTGACTTGCCCTATCCTCCACTTAATTAACCTCACCCCACTTTCCCCCGGTTGAACCAAACAAGGCCTAAGTCTTAAATGTAATAATACCTGTTGTTATTAATATGAGAGTTAATTGACCATTTTTTGGAAGATTAAGGAAGCTAATTTACTTATATATTGATAATTTTTTTAAACTAATTTTCCTGATTTATATATTGATATAAAATCTAAATATATAAATAAATATTTCATAATATGTTTTCTAATAAGTAATTTATTTAACATTTTTCATCCCTTAAACAAATCAATTAGCAAAAATTATTTTAAGGACACGAGGTAATAGCTAACAGAGTTTCTAATTAAGATATAAAGTTCGGTAGCTATTGGGTTAGTCCTAATAATTCTGTATAATCTTTTTCCCGCCCTATTCTTCTCTGTTTCCATTCCATTTCCAAGAACGCAGTTGCTTCCTTCACTCCAATCTTGACTCTTCTTCCCAAGATTACGAATTCGAATCCCTAATTTCCTCCGGCGAGAATATGGATAGCGGAGGCGTCTGTCCCTTGCTGCCAGACGATATCATCACCGACATTCTCAAGAGGCTTCCTGTGAAATCCATCGTTCGATTTCGATGTGTGTGTAAACAATGGAAAAATCTCTTCAAGACCCCATCCTTCATCGCGAAGCACCTGAGCCACTCTGATCGCAAGAACCCTTTTCTTTTCCTCCATGAATTAAACTACAAACGTCGGTGTTCTTCCTTGCGTTTGCTTGATCATAATTTGGAAACCGCAGAAGTTGTGCACATTCCCCCCAGCGATTCCTTCAGAAAACATGGGTGGCATATCTGTGGTTCCTGCAATGGCCTGCTTTGTGTCCAAGTCTATGAGTATTCGAAGAAGAGTCGTTATTCACTTTTTCTTTGGAACCCAGCGATTAGAGAGGTCAGAGAAGTACCCCACTCATATGATAACCGTCGGCGTTTATGCAGCGTAGCATTTGGGTTCAGTAGTGTCATTAATGATTATAAGATAGTGATATTTTCTAGTCAACCGGTCACTGAAGATGGTGAAATCGATGGTCGTATTGCAGTTTATTCACTAAGCACAGATTCTTGGAAGGAACTAGAATTGGGGCCCTTACAGGGTACCATAGAAGATTTAGTTATATCTCAAGATGAAGCTCTTAGTGTTGATGGGACTATTTTTTGTTTGGTTATAAATAGGATAGTTTCGTTCGACATTGCAACGGAAGTTTTGACAGAAACGCCAATGCAAACTGAATATGGCACTTATCCAGTTCGGCTTGGTGTGCATGACAACAAACTTACTTGTCATTATGTCGTCTTAGAGGAATCTGGACATGTTTCCATCCGTGTATGCGTGATGGAGGAGGTTTCTAGTGAATCTGGGAAGATTTGGAAGAGTACTCCAATATATAGGACTAGACAAACGCCATATGTTCCTCTTTTTAATAGTGTATATATTTGGAGGAATGAAATAGTCTTCCCTAGCAAGAAAGAGATTGAGGTGGAGGGTGACCCAAAGTGTTCGCTCTATCTGTTCGATCTCATTACTAATGAAGAGAGGGAGTACAACTGTTCAAGGGCCTCTGACTGTTGTTATCTTGTCAATTATGAGAAGAGTTTGGTGTCTGTTTGGAGCACCCAAGCTGAATAGTCTGGCTCTGAAGTACGATCATATTTGTACGTTCCAAATTTCTTGTCACAGTAATTTTGGTGGAAATTAATCCACAAAACCTTTTAATGTTTTTGGTTTTGTCTAGCCCCTTTGATATGAGATCTGTAATGTAGAAATTCAATACTGGTTGTTTCAGACTTTATTTTAACATTCTGCATATCATCATATGTTCAATGTTCATGAAGAATATACAGACCAGTTGTTGCTATATAAATTTGTTAGTTTCTATCTTTACTGTGTTTCTCATAAATTTGAAAACACTTTAGGAGACTCTCTCTTCTATAAATATATTAAAGCAAAGACCATAACAGGCCCACCGCTTGCCACGTGGCATTTCACCTGCTTCCCCGCAACTGTTTTTCTTGAGCAATCCTTATAGTTTCTTTTACATTTAAATTTATACTTTTATTTTAAAAATTTAAATAGTTTTATCTCTTCCACTACTTACCTAACTAAACTCCTATTTATATGGCATGTCCTCTGTAACATGTAACACCTCATATTTTCTCCCTATATGCTTGTATGAGATCACTTTTGAACCACTCTTGGGCCTTAGATATTAAAATTTGACCCAAAATTGTGAACTTGTATCTTCAAAAACGTAGAAAAACGTTGTTACTATTCACGAGTTATTTTTCCAAATTTCTAGCCCAATTTTGAAAAATCATAATTAATTCTAGAAAAATCAAAACTGAGTGGTTCCAATTTCTAAATTTTTCTTATTAAGTGAAATATAGGGGGAAAATATTCATTGGCTCCAATTCTTGCCCATTTGAATCAGTTTATTCCAAAACCGTTGCAATGTCCAAATGGTCACTGACAGTTTTTCCAGTTTTTCCCTTAAATTTGGAAAATCATATCTCTTAATGTACACATCCAAATTCTGCAAACTTTATATCATTTTAAATCTCAGGAGGTGTAGTATTTAACTGGAAAGTTTCAGCTCAATCGGAACTCGTTTGCTATTTTTAATCGCCATTTGAAACAGGTCAGTTTTCAGGGCCTTTGGAACCCCTTGATTTTGAAACCTAACTTTTTTTAAAAAGAAATTACCAAAACCTCATTTTGATTCATAATAAATCCTTTTCTCATGCATGGTTACTTCTTGCCATTCTTTAGCTTACCTAGTCCATTTTCATGCATGCATCATCACATGTTTACTTGCTTCTTCATGTAGGGGTTTAAAGGTTACAACTTTAACCACTTGTAAAATGAATGGCAACCATCAAAATATTTACACCAAATTTCCTCAAGAAAATGTATTATCTTCAACCATCAATAATCTTTTCCTTACCCTTGCTTGAGCCTCCTCCTACATGGTTAGTTGGTGGATAATGAGATTTTGAAATCCCAATAGCAAAACTAACTAAACAAAAGCATTGTGAATGAGCATATTCAACTTTAAAACAAGTGTATGAGCATATAACATGTGACATATACAAACTACATTTTAGATATGCATATGGCCATAGCAATCAAGATCACATTTCATACACATATCATTCACTTCATTCATCACAAAAATCATGCACCATTCACAACAAAGTTTCATAAAACACAAGTTTGGTTTAGTAGTCTTGCTACCTCAAGATCTTAGCTTTCTCTTTTTCACCTTAGGGCTCTCTTGAATATCCTTCCAAATGGGCTCTTGAAGGTCTCAACTTCCTAAATATCATGTAAAGACATGTCCATTATCCTCATATCATCACCCCATGCAAGAACTTTTCAAAAACGCAATAAGACCCTTGTTGCATTTTTAAGACACTTATAAGTTCAAGAGTTGATTTTTATCGCCCTTAAGGCTTCTCAAACCCCTTTCTTATTTTTACCCTATACAAAACTTCATTTTGAAGCCATTGGAAGCATTAGAATCATCAAAATCCCACTCCTTCTATTTTTCACAGATTTTCGAAAAAAAACAGAAAAAGAAGGGTTCTTGGATTTTTCAACTTTTGCTTATGAATACTTGTGTATTCTTGCTTCCAAATCATGATTCAAGCACCAAAATACTCAAAATCATTTTCCCTTTTCAATACTTCAAATGGACAACATCTCCCCATAAACTCATGGTTTCCAAAGTTTCAACAACAACTCCCAACAACCACGAAAACAACAATAACAACCATCAAACACTCTTTACTACTTTGAAGAAGAGTTTGCAACCTTTTGTTTCTTTAAAAACCTCTCATTTTCCATTTTCAACTTTTGAAATCCTTGCCTCTCATCTTCAAAAAGAGAGACTCCTTCAAGAAGTTAAACCATTAGAAAGGTGAAAGAGGTTGCAAGTTACAAGAAAGGAGGTTGCTTAGGACTTTACCTTGTGTGTGTGCTCTTTCTTCTTCCTTGTGAGAGCAAAAATGGAGTCTTGGAGCTTGGGAGGGAGAGTAAAATTTCAGACCAAAGAGAGAGGGAGGAGTGACGGTTTTGGGAAGGGAAAATGGAGGAATAATTTATTAAAAGTGCTCTTGAAATAATGAAGGGTTGAGATTAAAACTTGCTCACCACGTTTTGATCTTAATGGAAAGAGTTGTGCCACTTGTCAAGCTCATGTGGTGAGTGAAAAAGTTGTCATGATTACTCTTAACTTGGCCTCCAAGTCTTGGTTGGGCTTACTGGGCCTCTGCCCATCCAGTTACTTGATCCGGTGGCACGCATTTCCGTAAAGTAACCTTTACTTGAGTAACTATCTTTTTATTTTTCTGGAGACTTTCTCTCTCATGTGGTGCCATTCCCTAGGCCTCCTTGACTAGGTGGCATCATGCCTTAGTCCCAAAGCATCTCCGAGTTTCCCTCGTAACTCACCAGGGTTCCTCGATTTGCATGCAACACCGTAAAATGTGCTTCCGGTGGCCAATTTGACTTAAGGGCATGGAAAATTTCTATATTTTTCCCTGATACTCCACAAAATTCTTCCCGAATTTTCCGTAATTATTTTTCTAAGAAAATCCTTTTTCGGAGCTTTCAGGCACTGTTGTTCTCCGTACTTTGAAACTGCCCATACTGGATACCGGGTAATAATTTTATTAAATACTTTATGACCCAACTAAACTTTTTTCAGTTCGGGTCTCCGGTATTTGAGAACTCCTACTATCTTAAATAATTAGTTCTCAATCGTCCTTAACTCCAAAACCCTTTAATTACGAAAATGCCATTACCTTGTCTTACTTCCACTTATTTACGAAAATGCTACTACCTTCTTACTTCTTTCTTAATTACCAAAATGCCATCACTTTTTCTACTTTTTCTTAATTCCAACTTCACCCTGGTTGACTTTTGACATTTTTGACCAACTTTGACTTTTTGGTCAACTTTGACTTTTTGGTTGACTTTTGATCAAATTATCAAAATGTTTTTATTATTTGATGACATTTTATGCCCTAAGCCTTTTTAATCAAATGACCATTTTACCCTTGTCATTTAAGCCAAATGACCATTTTGTCCTGGGTCATTCTTACTTAAAATCCTTAAAACTAGGGACTTAGTCATGATCTTTCTTATCTAGAGGCATTTTCCTTTCTATATTTCCACATTCATGGCATTAAATCATCACATAATTTACCGGCTTACCCTCTATTTCCACTCACAGGAATATACGGATATTACAACTTACCCTCATGACCTATATGTTCACACCTGTTTTCGTGGCCTTGAGCTGTGCCTGGTTATTTACCCTCGTGGACTATGTGTCCACGCCTAATATTTCGTTCTGTTGAAGTCCTATGAAAATTGAGATTTGAATATTATTTTTTAATCAATTTTGGTAAACGAATGATTTTGATACGTAATTAAGATTATCTGAAAAATGATTCATTATGCAGTTTAAAATGTGACTTTCTATACTTGGCAGAAACTGATATTTTTACGATATTTATCCTAGTTGAATCATTTAGATTACTTTCTTAAATTTAGACAATTATATTTATGGGACGTTATTCACCAGAAATTTGTTTTGGCTTTAGATAGCCCAACTGACCCGATACCTCTGGTTGAACAATGAAAAGCCTCTTTGTTGTTGTAAAAGACGTTGGTTTATTTTAGAACTGTTGTTTGGCGTATATAACAACTTATATGTATTCACTATTCTCAAAAGTTAGGCGCTCCAAGTAATCTATAGATGAGATCTTGTGCTTTTATTAGTTGTTGATAGCGTAAAATATGTTTTTATGGCATAATCTTAAGAAAAGAAATGGTACATTGTATTATTTAATATTTTAGCGATTGGGCAAATGATATGTATATTTTTTAAAAGGAAGGCTTAAGGAATGTGAGATCTCTCATATTCCGTGTCGGTCACATCTAAATTCTAGGGTGTGATAGTCAAGGTCTAACCTTTGCAGGCCTGATTAAAGAAAAACACTCTTTTTCTTAAGCCTGGCCCTGAACATAATGTTAAAGGTTGGCATGCAAGGCATGATGCTTTTTAACTATATTTTACTATTTTTATTATTTTTTTCAAAAATAAAATTACTAAATAACTGTGATCAGTAGTTGAGGCAATTACGGATAACAAACCCAACCATCACAAACCAATTCAACTACTTCAATATCGCCAAATATTTCAATCTCCCACCGATATATTAAATCACAATTCATTCCTGAGAAGGATAAGTTTCACAACTGTTCATCATACACTTCTTTAGAAAAACGTATTCTTTAAATAATACTCCCTACTTCACTAAAGTTGGATTCATAAATATAGAGATAAGATTTATAATAAATAACTAATGTATTGAAAATCCTTATAATCCATGCAAGCATATAAAATGAATTAACTATGATTACCTCAACCACGAGATACTTATAAGCTCAAATCACAAAGCACCACTCACACTCAAATTAATATACACAATAATGTAAATACAAATTCAATATATAAATTAAATAATTAACTTGATTGTATACATTTAAAGCTTGAAATAATTATTAAAAATTCATAGTCCTCAATAGGCTCTCAACTATTTAATTTAACCTAAAATTCAATTATTCCCCTCAACCCATAAACTTAATTAATGTTCATATCAACTTTAAATGCACAATTCCCCAATTTAAAGTTTAAGATTTCCAATATAAAACTGTGAAATTGTAAATCCTTACTCTATTCAACATCATATATCTTCAATAACACTAATAAATTATTCAACCCAAACCTAATAGGTGTAAACAACCTAGGTAGAATAAATTTTAAACTGTTTAAATCGAATATTTATTTTAAATTATAACAACAAACAAATCATGAATCCGTATTAAGGAAAATTAATAATCATTTTCCCTCTACCTTTCATTAGACAGATATTGACAAAACTCAATCTTTATCTAAAATTTTAATCCTAAATTTTTGTCTTATCAGTATGATATTAATACCATTAGAAAAAGAAAATTATTTAGACAAACTTTTATGAAGGAAGTAAACTGAAAAGAAGTAGTTTTCATTACCTAATTGATCCCAAAAAAATCCCACAACCCAAGAGATGCAGCCGATGCCTTTTGTCAAAGAAGAGGAGAGAAAGTTGCTTTTGTGAGACCTAACAAGACGTGAAGGGTATTTAAACAGTACCCCTCCACACATACAACTTACAAGGGGCCACGTGCTATTACATATATATGTATATATATTTATACATTACATTTTTTCCTTTTGCTTTATAAAATCATTTTTCATCATCATTTATAATTTCGTTAATTCATATGCTTCACATTTGGATATATTCTTTTTGACTTAAATGATTACCTGAAAAATTATACTTAACATAAGTATATTTCTAAATAATAATTACATTCTCTAGATAAATAATTATTTTTCAATGATAATCAGATATTCTAAATAAAAATTAGGATGTTACATAATAAGCTATCAAATAAACTATCACTCGATGCACAGTGGATGTCACTTGTCAGGGCCCCTTTATTCGTGTTTTCCTTTGTATGATTGCATTGGAGTTATAGGGCATACGACACCTCCTTGATTATATTCTCTTAAGGATGGGAGCCGTAGTCCAGACTTGAGCTCTACGCAAAGCTGGTGAGTTTGGCACAATACAGTCAATTGGATAAGCTATTATTGGACTATGTATTAGCCTATGATTTCAGTTAACAGATTAAGGATTGACATTGTTATAAGGGAGGTTGCATATAATATAAGTGTACATCATTTGTGATGAAAATACTGATTTAGACAACTATAAATAAATGTGAAATTTTTAGATATGATGATCGTTATATATGCAAATATATATATGTAATGATTTCCTTATTTTATAATAATATAACGTTTGTTTGTATGTGATAAAAATTTTCAATGGTTATTAAGATGTGAAGTCTCATCCCATTATATTAAAATTTTTATATGATTGTTATAGATAGAAACTAAGGGAATGCATATATGGAGTGAGCCTTAACGACCCTCTTGTGCTCTTAAGTATATGCTATTGTTTAAATTTCCATGATTTTAAGATTTTTGCATTTTATTTTTATTAACTCTAATATTTTTGGAGGATTTAGCTTGATACTAGTGATGAGTATTTTGGTTGGATTGAGAATGCATTTTGATGAATTGATATTAAAAATTCTCATTATTTATTTGTGGGGCAATTTTATTAAGATGGTCAAGAATTTGTGTTACATTAAATGTTAAGTTATAATTAAAAATTTACCATTAAAAATTACAGTTGAAACAGTAAATTATGAATAATTTATTTATTTTTTTAAATCTGCAATATGAATGTATAAATATAAAAAAAAATCATATGAGGATCCTTATCCTTTGTTTTCTTTTGGCAGATAGCGTCGGGTGAGATGACTCCACCTTGATAGATTCGAAGTTTCATGCATGTAAGTCATTATGTCATATTTCAAGTTAATTCAATATTTTAACTATTTCAGTAATTCATGAAACTTTCACTTTATCGTACACAGAGCGGTAACTTTCATGATATAACGCAGTAAATTTAAAAATAATACGAGATAATAGTATCAAGAATTAAAAAATTAAATTGTAACTTATAAATAAAATTAAAAAATGTGGCCAGCTCAATTAGTTGACCCGCCAGTTTGTACGTTCAAACCAGTTTTAATTGGTTCAAATCGGTTTAGTCTAATGGTTGAACCAGTTCAAACCATTGACTTGTCAATGGCCAATCCGATCCGATATTTTGTTCACAGCTTTTACCCATTGTAAAACTCTTGATCTGGTTCGAAGTGACAATTCATATGTTGCGATGTGGGGCCCAACATGTGTGATTGCGTATACAACGTGATAAAACAAACATGGACTATATGTATTTTGAATAGAACTGTGCCAAAGGCCCGACCCAGCCAACCCTTCATGGGTCAGGGCCTAAAAGGGTCGATCCTTTTAGAGTCGACTAAAAAAACACTCTTTTTTGAAGCCCGGCCAGTGAACATAAGGGTCAAGGTTCGCCCGCAGGGCCTGATGCTTTTTTAACCATATTTTACTTTTTTTAGATTTTTCAAAAAAATAAAATTAATAAATCACTATGATCAGTGTTCTAATTTTACAAATAAATGTTGTCAAATTTAAGGTGTAAATGGTGTAAAATATCCTAATTTAACACATAATTTAACAATGAAAGTTATAAATTAACACACGTCTTGAAAAGTGCAACGAGTTAACAAAATAGACAACACTTTATTAGTAGATGCTTGAAATAACAAGTTACAATACAAAATATAAGCAAAGCAATCACTAGAAAATAATTTGGAAAATATAAAATTTACAAGAATATTTATGAAATAAAAAAGGGAAATTTACTGTGTGGTCCCAAATAACAAAAGTATTTAGCAAAAGGTCCCAAAGTTTAAAATATTTAACCATAGGTCCCAAAGAACCATTGTAGAATTAATTTATTTAGTGAAAAGACAATTGTGCCCTTTCTTCTCATCGTTTCCCTTTCTTCATCTTCCTCGTCCCCTTCCCATTCTGGACCTGACCCCTTTCTCTTTCCCTCTCACCAAACCCAACGCATCATCATCGAAGAAATCGGCGAATCCGATCCCTCACCTCCCGCAGTGGCTAACCTCATTTCCGGATCCCGCGGCGATTGGAGTCGGGTCCTCCAATTGCTTTTCGCTACATACCATCCCCGTAACCATTACCTTCTCCACCTCGACCCCCTTGCCCCTCATGCTGATCGTGAGAGGCTCGCCCTCGCTGTACAGTCTAATCCCATATTTCGAGCTGCCCAAAACGTACGTCATCGGTAAGCCGGATTTTGCTTATTCCAAAGGGTCATCTCCGGTTTCTTTCACGCTCCACGACGCCTCAATACTGCTTCGCTTGTCAGTCAAATGGAATTGGTTTATCAGCCTGAGTGCTGATGCTTATCCACTTGTTACACCCGATGGTATGGTATGGCGATTTTTTGCTGGTGCATAGCTTTTTGCTTTTTCGTGTCTGTATTTTCTGTTATTGGTTTTTATGATCTTGAATGCTGTGTGGATCTCATATCTCCTCCACATTTTGTCATTTCTGCCCAAGGATGTGAATTTTGTGAACCATTCAAATTATATTGGCTGGAAAGAGTAAGCTAATTTTGTTGCTTTTGTGATGCTCAATTATGCTGATATTTGCAGGATTTATATTTTGGATTGCTATACGGACCCTCTTGGTTGGAAGGATA
>JANTPZ010129934.1:0-14777 GCA_025593235.1 Vachellia pachyceras
CATAACCAGATGATCCCTAAAGCAACCATTCCTGGAGCAAAGCATGCAAGTTCATCCATCTGCATGTCCACAATTGAATGAAAAATCATAAGCATATTGAATTCATCACAGGCAAACAAACGATGTGGCAGTAACGGTTAAGGTACCACAGTGTTGCAAGTTCATCCATTCTTCTCACATATATAAGCAAAAGAAGACGGTGTACATGGTGATTAATATAATAAAAACTCTTCCTGATCTATATAGGTGTAATTTACTGTCATAAAATGAGTACCAAATGTAATAGCTCCTTCTGAAAATATTAGATATCATCACAACTCAACATATTGGTCAGGCCTCATTATTTATCAAGGACGATGAATTGGGTGGCAGTACAGACGAGTAATAAAACACACAAGACAGTGATGAAAACAAGGTGTTGGTACGAGATAACAGACATCTATCACGTTGCTCATAATACCTCCCAATTAGACATGTTCACATCTCTTGCGCTGGATTAACGCGTAACATAACAATAAAGAGAACAAGTCACTCAAAAACTCATTTCGATGGTTGCATTATAAACTTA
The DNA here is from genome assembly GCA_025593235.1 of Vachellia pachyceras. Classification (NCBI taxonomy): domain Eukaryota; kingdom Viridiplantae; phylum Streptophyta; class Magnoliopsida; order Fabales; family Fabaceae; genus Vachellia; species Vachellia pachyceras. The sequence goes on from JANTPZ010129934.1 coordinate 569, forward strand.
TAGCATGGCTGAAAATTTCCCCAAAAATGTTCAACGCAAGGCTATATAATGAGGATGCAGGTGTGCTACTTCTGATTTTTTTATAATCTATGTGATTCATTGCACATAACAAAAGCCACGGCTACACCTTAACCAAGGAAGTTCATGATCACCAAGTGGAGTAACAAATTGCACAGAACAAATTATGAGCCATTAAAGAAAAGCAAAAGAAGATAATAGTTGAGAAGTTAAGCATTTAAACTTTATAGAATGAACTATGTGCAATTTTTGTCAAGGAAGAAATAGAGCGTAAAGGAAAATCACCTGAGGCATTTGCCATGCTCCTGGAGAATTCAATTTAGAAGCCACAAAAACCTGAAATAAATGATTGGATGTCATACTGGAACTAGAAGTTACATGTCTTTACAATTTTTCTTCAGATATATACATGTCTTTACAACTTGGAACCTAGAGGAAAAGTTATAATTTTTCTTCAGATATTTACATGTCTTTACAACTTTCTTCAGATATTTTTCTTCATAAATGTGAAAATGCTTTCCCATCAACAAAAAAAATGCTTTCTTCATCATCATTTCAGGTTCCTACAGAATCCTCATTCAACTTAGAAACTAATATAATTAAACACACTTCTACACTTTATTAGTTGAAACGGGCATAAGCTGGAATTAGGTGCAGCAACTAAGAACCAAACAAATCTTGAGCTTTTCTTTAACCCAACACTTTATTAGTTCAAACGGGCATAAGCTGATTGTTTTACAACCAATTTTTCGTTTTCTTTTATAACGCAATAGGAAGCAGAGGAGTGTGATGGACAGCCGATCGTGATGGGCCTAGGGCACAGAGTGAGTGTAAAACCCCTTACCTTAATACTTAAAATTTTGCTTATTTCATATTATTAATCAATATATAATTTAAATTTAATAACTTACTCCATTCTATAAGAAATATAGAATTCTCGCTTCCGCTACGTAACTCTGATTCATGATATTTTAAAATTATTAACATAGGATAGTGAGATACAACTTGCAAAATGAGCTCTATAGATGTCAATATACAATTGTCAACACATAAATAAAAGAAGCGAAACAAAGATATACAGTGTTATCTGTGCCTCATAACTCTCCCCAATGATTCAGCACAAGAGCTATCACCTGAAAATTGTTAATTTGATAGAATGAGACAAAAGTCCCAGTAACCAGCTTTCCTATTTAAAAGGCATACGAGCGAGTGTCGATGAGAGATAAAGAATTAATTGCACGTGAAAACCAATACACATGTAATACGAATCCTTCCAAATAGTTAGTTCATAATCATCACAGAATTATAAAAATCTCTATTCATTCTCACAAATTCCAATGTATCAACATCAGTATAATCATCGTTACCATCATCAGCAAAATCAGTTGGATCAATATCCACACACATATATATCAATTCATAATCACATGGATTTCAAGCTTATACCATCACAATAGCATCATGAAACCATACATCAAAACTCAATACACAGATTTATTGTCTTTCATTCTGTTTCCCCCTTATTCCTTCCCACCTTTATTTCCTCTGACTGAACCCATGGGCTAGTACTGTCCCATTCGACTGGTAGTACCATTTAACGAGTTCACCGGTAAGTGATGTGAACTGGCCAAGTATGACAGAGCACAAGACCGGACCATGGGTTCCCCCTTTCACATCACAGGGGTGTCATAAGCCTTCATCGTCACAACAAAGATCACCCGGTAATCAGATTCGGAATGTCCTTTGATAATGGGCATAGGATCTTCCGGTAATCAGGCTCGAAAGTCCTCCAACCTTATTTCCTCTTTGGCATGCCAAATATTCACTCCTTTATACTCCCTGAATAGCCTCCCATCAATAACCACATCTTCCTCTCCCAATATCACAGTTATCACTTTATAACACATAAGCAAAGTATATCCACAATGTATCATCAACATATACACGCATGAATAGCACTGGCACGTTTCAATCAATCATTTCATACTCAACGGTTTTCCATCAAGTCACAAGAACATTTATTAACAGCATTTGCAAACGTTGCCAACACATCCAATCTTTGACTCCAAACATCACAACATATTATCAATATTATTAATACAAGGTTTAGCAAATAATAATATTTTTATCACAATCAATTCAAAATCACCCATCAAACATATCTCAAGTATGCATAATAAGTAGAAAGTTGTTACCTCTTATCCAGTAAGGAAATACTATGACAATAGCAAACCCATGCCAAACACCAACAATTTCTACAATTAATCTACACAATTACACATTACCACATACTAGTTTATTTCTTTAATAATTTATCATATATTCTGATTTCATAAAAATCCCAAATATTTACAAAAATCCTCAAATATCTTAATTTCCTCTAAATATCTAGATATTGGAAAATTATAATTTTACTAAAATTTCAAATTCTGTTTTCAAACTTTAAAAATAAAACTAAATCATTAGAAATTCACCATTATTTCCATAAACCTCAATTAAAATATCTAATCCTTCATAAATTCTCTATTATCTCTAATAATCTCAAATAAAATATCTAATTCAACTTTTGATAATTCAAAATACTATATACATTAAAAACCTTATACAAAAATAAATTTATAAAATACCTCAGATATCAAATAAATAAATCTGACTATATAGAAAAAGATTATAAAACTATATATATATTATTATATAGTTTTCTATAAATAAAACCCCAACTATACAGAAATTTAAATACTAAAATATTCTCTAACTAATATGATATTATTACCATTAGATAAAGAAAAATATTTAGAATAACTTTTATGAAATAATTATATTAAAAAGAAATCATTTTACTTACCTAAATAATTTTAAAAGCAGAACGTTGTTACTAAGAAACTCCCTTTATGCTTCTTTTCTCTCTCCTTCCCTCTTTCCTTCTCTGCTCTCTCTGCTCTCTCTCTCCTGTGCTGTGTGCGCGTTGTGTTGGGAAAATGAGGTGGGGAGGGGTATGTATAATACCCCTCCACCGCCTCCTCAACAATCACGTGCTGCCCTTACATATTTTTTTTAAGATAAGATCAACAGAGGCGGTGGAAGGGTCCAGAAAGAGAAAAGGGAAAATTACAGTAAAGGTTCTAAAACTTCTAAAAAATTACAGCATTGGCCCTAAATTTTACAAAAGTTACAGCATTGGCCCTAAATTTTACAAAAATTACAATACGACCCTTTTTTAAAAAAAAATATGAAAAATTAGGATATTACACAGAGAGACTGTGATGAAGGCATGCCGAAGACATGCGAGTGCGAAGACTGTTGCAGGACGCCCAAAGTTGGTTTTAGGGTTCAAAATCTGCGCCGAAGAATGGAACTTTTAAAAACAAGGCGGGAAGATTTATTTTTTAGAATTTCCTGCAGGAAAAAAATCTTCAGGAAAGTTTCCTGCGGAATTAAAATCCACAGGATACTTTTCTACGAAAAAAAATTCCACATGAAACTTTCATGTGGATTTTTTTCTGCAGGAAAAATTTCCTACGAATTTTACCGCAGGTAATTACCTGTGAATTTTTTTCCGTAGGAAATTACCTGTGAAAATTTTCCGCAGGTATACTATCATTTTTTACTAGTGTTGCCAACGACCATATATAAAGCAAGTTATCTTCCTTACACTATCAGTCAAACGAGCTTGTTATCTTCCTTATATAAACATGGGTCGAATACGAAGGTTGGAATCACTTGATTTGTCCAACAACTCTCTTTCTGGTGAAATCCCAGTCAGCTTCTCAAGTTTGAGTTTTCTCAGTGTCTTGAGATTATCCTTCAACAATTTTTGAGGTAAAATACCAACTACGACCCACCTTCAAACCTTCAATGCTTCCAGTTATATGGGAAACAAGGGGCTTTGTGGCCCACCACTTACAGAGAGATGTCCAGAAGATGGAAGTTCATATCTGAATCCCAATCCAAGTTATAACATGGATGTAGATGGAGACAATAATCTCATAAGCTTTGGGTTTTATGTGAGCTTGGCTCTTGGCTTCATCATTGGATTTTGGGGAGTTTGCGGGACTTTGATTCTCAAACATTCATGGAGGCATTGCTTCTTTCAATTCTTTGAAAACATGAATGATTGTATTTATGTTCATCTTGCTATTCTGAAGGCAAAGATAAAGAGAAGATTCCAAGACTAATAGGTACGTACACATTTTTTTATGCAATTCAATGATACCCTCATAATAATTAAGATTCAATCATCGCATTATTGTTATGCGTTGTTATGAGGATATATGATCAAATTTGACAATGATAAGTTCAAAGTTTAATATATATATTCAAAAAAATTTCCTATTACATTTTTTTATTGTTGTTCTTGTCTAACACATGTGAATTATATACAAGCTTATATATAATATACATTTTGTATAATTAGAGAATGTGATATGGACTTTGCTTGATCATGTAGATGGTTAAACAAAGTAGCAGGGATTCTCATCTTGTTGGCCAGACTTCAACTATTGGGTTGGTGAAGGAATAGGAATGGATCTGATCTCTTCTACTTTCTTGTTTTCCTTAGATTTCTTTCTCTTTTTGTTTTGTTACGTTGAGTGTGTTCTGCAAATAAAGTGAGTGTTTCAAATATCCAATAACACTGAGCCAAATCTTATCATTATGAAAAGTACAACTTCACGGAATATTAAATTCAGAATTATTACTACTACTACTACTACTGTTGATGACTTTAATGTTGCTTCATGTTTATTTAATAAAAAATTTGTTTTGTTTTACTTCTAGTTGGAATAATGGTTAGCGAGGAACAGTATGAATATGGGTAGTTTGCAAAGGAGAGGAACAAATATGTGTTTATAACAGAAGCTAATATTAATTGAAAGCAACTTTAATTATTCAAAAAGGCTAAAAATAATTAAATCGAATTCAACTTCTAAAAATTATTACGTTTATACAATTAATCGCTACCATCTACTACTTTCAAGATTATTCTGTTAAATAAACTCAAGATAATGGATCAAACTACAAAGATAATATATTAAACCTTTTTTTAATGTTTTGGTCGAAGAAATGCAGTTTATTACATTCTAACACATAATATGTGATTGCCTCACTAGATTCTGAAAGCATATCTACTACTCTACTAGGCTGTGTGCATAACGACATCGTACCGTTGAAGGTGATATTATGAGATATATTTACCAATTTTATTTCTGTTTCTTTCATTTTCTCATTTTTTGGTAACATTTACTGAGTTTTCCCCCTTTAAAACGAAGACTGAAAATCATAAAGCAAGGAAGGTTTAGGAGAATAAGACATTGCTACTGTTCTGTTAAATTTTTCTGACAACTACTCTTTATATATTAGTGTCGTAGAATCTATATATGTCTCTATACGTGTAGAATAATATAAGCCCCAAACCAACTTTTTTTTTTTGGGTTGCCAGCGACCATATATAAAGCAAGTTATATTCCCAATATTCTTAGTCAAACGAGTTCGAAATATATGTGTGTGTGTGTGTGTGTGTGTGTGTGTGTGTGTGTGTATTTCTCAACCAATCAAACCCAAATCCATACAGTATCATTTAAAATTAAATGGGGGGTTCAAGCCGAGTTTGATTATGGATCCACAAATAATGAAAAAGAAATTAAGCGTGATTTATACTCTTCTATGGAAGAAGGAGAATGAGAAGAAAATTTTCAATCAAATAACTCCAATGAGTGTTGCTTACGTTATTAGTAATTAATCACACAAGTTAGTCTTCTTAGAGTGATTGATATCAACGTACGGTTAACTAATTTTAAGCTACAAACTAAAAAATTATTTCAAATAAATTTTAATTTCATCAATTGATTCCTCATTATGTAATTTGCATCATCTTACTTGAATTTTGATGAAAATTATTTTGAAGGAACAAAAAGTATAATTTTATAAAATATTAAATATCAACCATCTATTGTCTAATTCAAATGTAGAGATGAAATGCTGGGAAAATGAGAAAAAGGAAAAAGAAAAAGAAAGGATCTCCTTCCATAAAACATGTTATAATAGGAAGGAGAGCCTTCTCATGTACTCCTATAAAAAGAAAATGAACTTTTATACTCTCTCCAATCAATATATGATCTATTTATACTTAATATGATTAAATTAATCATGCAAGTTAAGTTAATTAAAATAGTATGTTTTTTCTGAAATGTATTAATTCATCTTCCTTAATTATCTACCGTCTTCTCGTACCTGATTATTGTTGAGGGGTCATCAATATGGGTATTTTAAAAAATGATAAAAATTAACTATAAGTTATACATTTAGAACCTAGATCAATTCATCAATTAGGTACTACAATACAATAATGATAAGAGGGTTACCCTTTTTCTAACTTTCAAAGTGGAATTTCTTTTTCAAAGTTTAATGATGAAGTAGTTGTAATATTTTATTTTCAATAAAGTATATGCGTGTATTTATCCACTTATTAATATATCTTATAACTTGATCTCAAATAAAATTTAAGCAATTTGAATTATGAAAAAGATTAGTTGCAGCAACTATTACAAGTATTAATAGCTATACTGTCACAGGTAATAGTACATAATTTTGAAAGAAATAAAACTTACTAATATGGTGTAGAATTTTATTGCATAATTAATTGCTTTAGATAAATAGGAAAGTTTTTTTGGAGAAATAACGAGTGATAACTTTTACGTACGACTCACCAGCAGCATATTATCCTAGTATGCATATTTCATATCTCTCCAATTTTTAGTATATTTGATATATATTTTTGATATATTTAGAGAGTTATCAATATAATTTTAAAAGATTTTGAGTTTAAAATAATAAATCTATCAAGTGGTACATTATCTTAAGGATTCATTAAATAATGACAGATAATAATAATTTAAAGCTTTTATTATTTTTATTTTATTTTGCTATATTTTTAGGAAGTAATGGAAAAAGAAGATCTTGACAAACCAAGAAATGAAGAAAGATTAAAAGAAAAAGAAAAAAAAGGAATCAGCAGTGACGGTTTTTCTCATGGGCAAGTGGAGCAATATTCTTTTATGTGCACGTGTGCGTGAGGGATTAGCTACTCTAGATTGCTTGTGTCAATTAATATTTTTAACACTTTAGAATAAATATTTTATTTTATTTAAATTTATATTTTCATTATTCGTATTTTAATTTGCTCAACTAAAACAAAATTTAGATTTTTAGTGCCTATTACTTATTGAATTTAGTTTCTGTAAGATCCACCTTGATTTACCATTTATTATTTTCACAACATATACACTTGCAGTACATAATTAAATTTTGGTAGAATGGCTAATGTACGCCTGAAAGAAATAGTGATAAATTTAAATGATAACACTCCAACTAAATTAAAACCTAAGTTGTTAATATTTAATTTTAAGTTTTCATGTTAAAAAGTATTTAAATTAAAACCTAACATAGACGGGTATGATCTAAACTTTCAATATCAACAAGTCTTTTAAAATATACCGAAATAGCATTAAAGAATTAAATTTTATGCATGTTTTGTTGGCAGTGAATCATAGAGTCACCATTAAGTTCATTCATTGGCATTTTTCATAGCTAAATAAATTAGTCTATCTTATTTAAATACATGCTATGATGAAAGAATGATGCAGAGAAAAATCAATTGAAATATAAATACGATACTATTTCCTTCAGAAATGAATAAAATGTTCATTTGAAAGTTTTTACTTTTTCCTTGAGCCGAAATATAAGGTCCAATATTTTTCCTTATGCATTAATTATTTTTTCCCATAATATCCTTATTTATGTTAAATGTTAACATTTAAATGATATGATCATTTTTTGTAAAAGGCCATAAATTCTTTACATATTATTAATTAGCTTTTAGAAATCCATCCAAAGTTCTAAGTACTAGCACAAAATATTACAAGTGGAGGAAATCTCACGCAATAAACATAGCTGTGGGCCAACCAAGTGGCCTTCCTTGGCTACTATATCAGCACGTTTTGGAGAACCTCTTTCTTGACATGAAATAGTTCTAACTTAATCTTTAATTTTATAAAAAAGATAATCGTCCTCCCCAAAAAAAAACGATAAGGCAACGAGAACGAGCTAATTTAAACGTTGGCATGTTAATCTTCAATTTTAAATTTGTAATTTAAGAGGTATTTAAATCAAAACCAAACATAGATGTGGTCTGATCTAAACTTTCAATTACTAATATCCATAGATTAATAATAATTTCAATAAAATGAAAAGAAATTGATTGAGATTTATATTTTATTCGTGGATCTTGGTTCACGCCAAAATAAATCGTGTTTACACTGCTAGAAATAAATCTCACAAGTCAACACAACATCCTATTTCTACTTTCAAGTCTGGCCTTACCCTTCTTGATTAAATGTACACCTTAAATGAGAGTGGCGGAAGTTTTTAACTTATTTAACAATTATTTCCTATAAATTTTCATCAATTGGTTCAAAAAAAAGTTTAATGTCTTTTTAATACAAAATTTAGACGTTCAAATTAATTAAATGTTACGAATGTATTTAACATTGATTTTTTTATTTTGAATAAAAAATTATACTCCTTTTCTACCAACAAAAATCCTCACCTACTGAATTATTTATCTTTCATCGTCCAAAATAAAAGTATCTGAAAGGGTTGGTGAATTTCTTGCCAACAACCACAAAGCAACTTATATTCCCCACATCCTCAACCAATCTCAAACTTGTACATGTATCTATAAAAAGATAATTTCACATAAAGATAAATCACACAAGTCAAGTCAATGCATGCCACAGTGGCCTCTTATTTTAACTTTTAATTCTGGCCTCACCCCTTTTGATTATTAGATACATGCAACCTCAAATGAGAGTGACTGAAGTTTAAAACTTTGAGAAATTAACAAAATTATTTCCAATAAACTTTCATCAATTGGTTTGAACAATTTAATTTGCCTTTTTAATACATACTTTATTCAAATTAATTAAATGATAAAAATGTTTTTAACATGAGTGCTTTTATTTTGAATTAAAAAAATTTATACTCCTTTTTATCAACAAAAAAAAAACATTGCATCTACTGAATTGTTGAGTTTCTCGACCGCCTTCAGCATTACGTAGGTTGCTCACAGAGGATACAAGACTTATGGATACAGATCTTGGTTGAAGTTGTTGTTGAATTCAGTGAACTTTAGTTTCTGGTATATTTGTATTTGTGTTGGTTTATGGACGTTTAAACCGTTGATTTGTAAGTTTTAGTTGGTTTAATGAATTAAAGCATCCTTACTGGCAATTTTTTTTTCCAGAATTGTTATTGTTGATGATCTTAATGTTGCTTCGTGTCTATTTAATAAAGATTTTATTTTATTTTAGTATTGTAATATACCTATGTATGTCTCTATATGTGTAGAATAATATGTCCAAGAGTATAAACCCCAAACCAAGTGTTATTTTTTTTTGTAGCCAACGACCATAAAGCAAGTTATGTTCCCCATATTCTCAGTCAAAAGAGCTGGATATACATATATATATATATATTCCTCAAACAATCAAACTCATACAATATCCATAAATAATGACAAAGAAATAAAGGGTGATTTATACTCTTCTATGTAAGAAGAAGGAGAAGAAAATTTCCAATGACATTGATTTAATGTAAATAACTTCAATGAGTGTTGCTTACGTTGTTAGTAATTAATCACATAAGTGAGTCTTCTTAGAGTGACTGATGTCAACATACGGTTGACTAATTTTCAGCTATAAGTTAAAAAATTATTTCAAATAAGTTCTAATTGTGTCAATTGATTCCTCATTGTACATGCAATTTGCATCATCTTGGCCCGTAAACAATAATGGCTTCCTTCTTGCATTTTGAAACTTTCCTCTTTGGAATTACACTCCTACACATTACATAATGCAATTGGCATCAATGATAAGCCAATATCAAGCATCCTAACATGCTAAAACTTACTCAAACTCCTCTTGATTCTCAAGGGACCTAAAACCCTTAATTTTGCCAAAATTAAATCTAATGCTTCTAAAATTATTTTCTCACTTATACCCTACACAATTTTTCTTTCTAAATCCATTGGAAGCATAAAAATCATCTAGATCCACTTCCCTCCTCACTTTCCAGGTCTGGCCGAAACACTAAACAAATAAGGGAAAATGTGATTTTGAAGATTTCTTTGCAAAGATTTGCATAAACTGGTTTCTAGTCCATTTCCTTATAATTATTTAACACAAAATCAATCGTCCATATATGCATATCAATTTCATGCAGTAGCCTATGAAAAGTGAGTTCATACCAGAATGACAAACAAGCTCAAATAAACTCAAATCAAGCATTAACATGTAGCAAAATAAACATAGAGTTTATTCGAACAACTTATCACTTCCAATTTTTACTCTTTCTTGCTTTCTTACTCTAGCCCCTTTTCAAACCCTCTCTTGGGTCTCTTCAATTACAGCACAAGAGGGGAAAACAAACCGATCAAATGGAAGAACAAAGCGCGCATAGATCAATCCTAGGGAAAATCAAGCTTGAATCATCAACTTACCTTGATTTTGTCTTGATTTCACTTCTCCTTCTTGCTCCTAATCCCACGGTTTGCTCATCCTTCTTTCTCTCCTTGTGCTGTTCGAAATATGGCAGAAAATGGAGCTGGAAAGTGGTTTAAAAATCTTCCCAAGTCACTTAAAGCTTGTGGGGTCCAATCACACTGATAAGTCAACTTTACTTTGATGTAATCCACCACTTATGTTAATATCTCTTCTAGCTTTTCTTCTTTAAATAAGAATAGCACAAGTGGCACAAACATAAGCCCTACAATCTCCTTTATGAAAATAAGATTACCTTATGGGTACTTTATGTTTGCTTTATTCAATAACTTTCTACCGGAAATACTTTTTAGGAATTTTCTAATCACTTGACCAATTCAATGTCATTAAAAATTCCCATAATTGTTTTGCTCCTCTTACCAATTTTCTTTTCTCAAGTGTCATTTTGGATGTGCTTTTAATTAATTTTTGAAGAAAACCATAATTCAAAGTTTTTTGACCTTTTCTTTCCGTTCCAGCAAACTGCTTCTGACTTTTTCATGAAATCAATTTTATAAAATACTACAATTTCTCAGCTATTTTTTCTTACTTTGAAATCAACTATCTGAGATCTTTAGATATTTTAAATAATTATATTTGACTATTTATTTATCAAATATTCAATGTTAAATAATCTTTAAAATTCCCGTAAAGATTTTTTTGTCACTCTGAACTGAACCAGGCCTCAATTATTGATAAGTGAATTTTTCTCTATCTTTTGGGACTCTATGAAATTTTCTTATATTTTAGTCAAACTTTGACCAAAATACCCTTTGACTTTTCTTTATTTACCAAAATACCCTTGAATATCCTAAACAGCAATTTGGTCTCTCGAATTTAAAAAATTCCACTTAGTCTCCGTTTTAAAATGGCACTTAGGTCATTGAGTTCCAAAATGACGCCTTAGTCCCTTATTTTTCAAATTGACCATTTTGCCCTTGTCTTCATTTCTCTTCATTTCCAAATTTTTATTCTTCCTTTCTCTTCATTTCCCTTCCTTTCATCCTATCCCTTAATTAGTTTTTAGCTACTGATTTAACCTTTGTATCTAATTACTGAAAACCTGGATTTTACAATTGCACTTTTACTCTTCATTTCCTTTCCTTTCATCTTCCGGACCCTTAATTAATCCTTACTTACTCATTGGGCCTTTATATTCATTTATCAAAAACCTGAATATTACATTATGAACTTTGCTCGATCATGTAGATTGTTAAAAAAAGTAGCAGAAATTCTCATCTTGTGGCCACATTGTAACTATTGGGTTGGTGAAGGAGCAAGGATGGATATGATCTCTTGCACTTTCTTGTTTTGTTTAGATTTCTTTCTCTTCATATTCTTGTTTTGGTGTAAGTTGAAAGCTAGGTCACTAGACAGCTGTTGTAAGTTCCCTAATCCCTATTGAGAGTGTTCTACAAATAAAATGAGTGTTTCAAATATTCCATAACACCGGGCTAAATCTTGTCATTATGAAAAGTAAGATACAACTGTTAATAAAATCTTTTATATAGAGTAAGATAAATAACAAAAACGAAAACACGTGCATGCACACACGTACACACACATACGTGCGCGCGCGCACAAAAATCAAGAACAACAACAAAATTGCAGATTGGTGATCATTGTTAAGCAAGAGATGCAAACCATGCGTTCTTGTGGGGAAGCAAACATGAACGATTCTACCTTCCCCACCTTTACTAATTGTATATCCATAGAAAAGGTGAATCCTTAGAAAGTGCCAAGTCCACTCAAAGCATGACCACCATACACTGCCTTGCCACAACCAAAATCGACATCCTTAAATCCAAGTCATGAGAAATCCGAAACAATAAACGACCTCACTGTCGTAAACTTGGTTGTCCTCTACTCACCAACAGATCAGTCATTGACTGAAAATACTCTCCATTTGTTAGATCCTTCTATTTCCTCTTCTCCGACAGTTGAAACCGCTGTGGGAACACGATGGCATTCCTGTAGAAACGTTTCGATTACGAAGGGTTGAATCTATCACGTCCTATGTAATATCCCAAATTTTGTAAACAGAAATAAAGGCCAAACTGATGAATTACGAAAGGGGTTAAGACCCATAGAAAAGAAAAATAGAAAGGAAAATGCCTAAATAAGAAAGAGGATAATCGACTAAGTCCCTAGCCTTGAGAATTTCAAGTAAGAATGACCCAAGGGCAAAATGGTCATTTGGCCTAAATGACAAGAGTAAAATGGTCATTATGATTAAAAAGGCCTAGGACATGAAATATCATCAAATAATAAGGACATTTTGGTAATTCGGTCAAAAGTCAACAAAAAGTCAGAGTTGACAAACAGTCAAAGTTGACCAGAAAAGTCAAAGTTGACCAAAATGTCAAAACGGACCAAAAATGTCAAAGTCAACCAAGGGCAAGGTTGGAATAATGAAAAAGTAGTAAAGTTAGTGGCATTTTGGTAATTATGAGGAAAGTAAGATAAGTAGTGGCATTTTCGTAATTAAGAGATTTCGGAGCTAAGGACGAACTGAGAAATAATTATTTGAGGTAGTGGAGTCCTCAAATGCCGGAGACCCGAACTAAGAAAAGTTTAGTTGGGTTATAAAGTAATTAATAAAATTATTAATCGGTATCCGATGCGAGCAGTTTCGCTGTACGGAGAACAACAGTGCCCGAAAAGCCTGAAAAAGTATTTTCTTAGAAAATTAATTACGGAAAATCTGGAAAGAATTTTGAGGAACGGAAAAGAGCTTGAGAATCAGGGAAAAATATAGAACTTTTCCATGTCCTTAAGTCAAATTGGCCGCTGGAAGCCCGTTTTACGGTGTTGCATGCAAATCGAGGAATCCTGATGAGTTATGAGGGAAACCCGGAGATGCTATGGGCTAGGACATGATGATACCTAGGCAAGGAGGCCTAGGAAATGGTGCCACATGAGAGATAAAGCCTCCAGAAAAGTAAAAAGGTAGTTACCCGCGTAAAGATTGCTTTACGGAAATGCGTGCCACCGGATCAAGTAACTGACCAGGCCAAGGCCCAATCAGCCAACCAGACTTGGAGGGCAAGTAAAAGGGCGCCATTTTCAGCAAGGAATACCAAGGGGACATGTGGCACAACCTCCATCAAGTATTCCCAAACTTGGTCCCCAAGAATTAACCACAACCTTTCATTTTTCAAGAGGGTTTTCAAGTGACCATTTCCTCTCAAATTTGGTCACTCTCTCTCTCTCTCCCCCAAGTATGAAAACTTTCTCTCTTCTCTCAAGCTCCAAAGACACCATTTTTGCTCTCTCAAGGTAGAAGAAAGAGCTCACACACAAGGTAAAGTCCAAGCAACCTCCTTTCTTGAGTCTTGCAACCTCTTTCACCTTTCTAATGGTTTGATTTCTTGAAGGAGTCTCTCTTTTTGAAGATGAGAGGCAAGGATTTCAAAAGGTGAAAATGAAAAATGAGAGGTTTTTAAAGAAACAAAAGGTTGCAAACTCTTCTTTAAAGTAGTAAAGAGTGTTTGATGGTTATAGTTATTGTTTTGGTTGTTGTTGGGAGTTGTTGTTGAGATTTTGGGAACCATGAGTTTATGGGGAGATGCTGTCCATTTGAAGTCTTGAAAAGGGAA
>JANTPZ010129935.1:0-30075 GCA_025593235.1 Vachellia pachyceras
TAGGGTTTTACAATCTCCAGACAAAGCTTGAATTACTTTTTTGACCAAGACCAATAGGTTTTTCAATTTCCGACCCAAAAGCCAAAATTACTTTTTTGACCAAGGCCAATAGATTTCTAAACACACACTAGATGCTATCAAAATCATGATAGTTTGGGTAATCTCCAACCTTGAACCAAACAATCAAATATGTTGTTAGTCAATGTTCATGGACAAAAAAAAATTACAACCTGAGAGCAAGCTCTATTTGAGACTGAATAGTGCTCAAAGCATAATTGCCAATACCCAAATAGTTGGTTTTCTTGGCCCAAAACCTACGTGAAACATTTTGACTTAGTTTCTACTTTCAAAGTTAATAAGGTCAAAGTAAGTCCGTTGGGAGAACGGATACAGATTTCAAGGTAAATATGTGAGAGGAATTTTGTTTCGGTAAACACATGAATGGCTTTTGGATACCAAAATGGGCTATCCAAACAAGCGAATGAATCAATCAAAAGCAATGTTAAGAATAGTTTTAAATTTTTGTTGTTACTATCCTTTTTTATAACAGCAAACCCTATCCTTTTTTTATCATATAATGACTTTTTATCCATTTTCCCTTTCTTTAGCTTTGGTCAATTCATTTTCCTTTCCTTGCGTGAAAATCATAACTAAAATTTTGCTAGAACAATTAATCAGAGATTCAAAATACGCACAATCTCATCAAGCATCATATTCAGAACCCCAAAGAGAATTTACAAAAAAACAAAAACAAAGTCACAAATTTTGTTGTAAGATAGAACATCAAAGTACCAGCTGCAAGGAAATAACCACAACATCAGAATCTACTGACTCCAACAATCTAAATATCCATCGAAGAATTTCCACTTTCCTCCTCATCACTTTCAACTTGGTCATCTTCGCCATTGTTAACCCTACTTGAAACAGGAGTATAACCAGAGGTAGAAGCTTGTGCTGCTGCTAATGATGATACGCTAGCTTTGTTGCTTCTTGGCCAATAAGAAAAGCTTGAAGATGCACGCAATAATGGAGAAATTGGCTGTGACACCTCCTATTTTCTTATTATAGATCACTTATGAATCATTCTTGGGCTTTGAATAACTCAATTTGTACTTTCTATGTGAATTTAAACCTTTTCAAAATTGGAAAAACGTGGTTACTGTTCACATGACATTTTTTCAGATTTCTAGCCCAACTTTAAAAAATCATAATTAATTCTAGAAAACTCGAAACTGAGTGATTCCAATTTCTAAATTTTTCTTATTAAGTGAAATATACGGGGAAAATACTCATTGGTTCTAATTCTTGCCCATTGATATAGTTTATTCAAAAACCACATACTGTCCGAAATGGTTCATTCCAGCTTTCCAGTTTTTACCTTAAACTTTGGAAAATCATATCTCTCAAAATACACATTCAAATTTCGCAAAATTTATATCCTTTTAAAGCTTAAGATATGTAGTTTGTGACTGAAAAATTTCATCTTATTTGGAGCTTGTTTACTATTTTTAACTGTCTCTTGAAACAGATTCATTTTTCAGGGCCTTTGGAACCTTTCAACTTTAAAATCCAATTTTTCATAAATTCCTCCAAGACCTCTTTTTGGTCCATTAGCCTACCTCTAACATGCATGATTATTCCTTTACCATTTCTTGTTAGTTTAGTTTATTTTCATGCATATACCATTACCTATTCATATGTTTCTTTCTTATGGATGTTTAGGGGTTACAATCACAACAAACATCAAGAGAGTATATCATCTTAAATATGTACACAAAACCATGCAAACAAAGGCAACCTCTTCATGCATCAAGGATCTTTTCCTTACCCTTACTTGAGCTTGTACCTACATGGTTAGTGCGTGGCGGATGAGATTTGGGAATCCCAATAGCAACACCACATAATCAAAACATTGTGAATGTGCATATATAACTTTATGGCATGTGTATAAATACATAAACATGTGACACATCAAACTTCACTTTAGCATGCATATGACCATAGCACAAAAGTCACATTTCATACACAAATCATGCACGTTGCTCATCATAAAAGTTCATGTAACATTCACAAATCATTTTCTTAAACATAAAAGGAGATTAGTAGTTTTACTACCTCAAGATAAAAGATCCTAGCTTTCCTTTAATCCAACATCCAAAGTGTTCTTGGTTTTTTTTCAAGATGCTCTTGGGAACTCTTAAACTCCTAAAAATCATGGTATAACATCCACATAAACATTCCATCATCAAAATGCAACAAAACTTGCAAAACACATAAAACCCCCCTTTTTGGTTTTCTATACGTCCTACAAGTTCAAGACTTGATTTTTATAGCACTTTAAACTTCTCAAAACCATCTCTTATCTTTACCCTACACAAAACATCATTTTGAAGCCAGTGGAACCATCAAAATGCTCAAAAACACAGCCTTTCCATTTTTTCTTTAGCTTGGACGAAAATAGCAAAAATAAGGAAAGGAAGGGTTTTTCAACTTTGCTCATGAAACTATGCTTTCCTTGCTTCTAAAACCCCTTTTCTTAACTTTGATATACTCAAAAACACCTTCCCTTAGACCAAAAGAAATTTGGGCAGCACCTATAAACATGAGCTTACCATAAATCTTTACAACAACTTAAAACGACCACAACAACCAACAACTTATCTTTTACTCTTCAAGGAAGAGTTTGCAACCATTTACTACTTTTAAGACCTTCTCTTTTCCATCTTCAACTCTTGAAGTCCTAGCCTTTATCCTCAAAAAGGGAGGCTCATTCAAGGAACAACTCAAGAGAAGATAGTAGTAGTGGCAAACTCAAGAAAAGAGGGAGATTAGGTTGCAAGAGCATCTTACCTAGTGTTATGGAGCTTGTGTTTCTTCTTTCTTGCTTGGGGAGGGAGTGTTTTCTAGAGAGAAGGGAGAGCAATTTTCTGCCCAAGGAGAGAGAGAAAGTGGCGTGAGAAATGGGAGATGAAGAGAGGGATTTGCTTAGTTTAATGTGGTCTCTTGCAATTTGTGTGATGGAAATTAAAACTTGGAGCCCAAGTTCGAAATACTTGCTCCACATTGAGCCACATCACCTTGTCTCCTCCTAGCTGAAAAGGTAATTTTTCAGACCTCTAGGCGTCAGATTTTGCTGGCTGGGCCCTTGCCCGGTCAAGTTACATGATCCGGTGGCACGCATTTCCGTAAAGTACCCCTTTACGTGGGTAACTACCTTTTTACTTTTCCGGAGATTTATCTCTTGCGTGGCATCATTCCCTAGGCCTCCTTGCCTAGGTGACATCGTAATTCGTCAGGATTCCTCGATTTGCGTGCAACATCGTAAAACGGGCTTCTGACTGCTAATTTGACTTAAGGACCTGGAAAAATTCTATATTTTTCCATGATTCTCAAGATCTTTTCCGTTCCTTAAAATTCTTCTCAGATTTTCCGTAATTAATTTTCTAAGAAAATACTTTTTTCGGGCTTTTCGGGCACTGTTGTTCTCCGTACAACGAAACAGCCCGCACCGGGTACGGGGTAATAATTTTATTAATTACTTTATAACCCAAATAAACTTTTCTCAGTTCGGGTCTCCAGCATTTGAGGACTCCTGCTACCTCAAATAATTATTTCTCGGTTGTCCTTAACTCTGAAATTCTTTATTTACCACTTATTCATGAAAATACCATTACTTTTTCTATTTTTGCCATAATTCCCAAAATGCCATTACTTTTTCTACTCTTTCTTAATTCCAACTAGGGGGGAGCAACGGGTGGGCGGGTCTGCCCCGTGGGGTAACCCGTGTCCCGCCCGTTAGCATTTCCACGGGTACAGGTTACCCCGTACTCGTGGGTGAACCCGTTTTAACCCGTATCTACGGGTACGGGTCAAAACGGGAGGGTTGTTGCGGGTAGCGGGTTACCCGTACCAAACCCCCTCCCAAAAAAAACGCAATTCTCCCATAAGCTGAAGTTTTCTCTGAACAGAGTAATCATCAAACAAAGAAATTCATACACAGATGTTCTTATTGATCACTCTGCTGATACAACACCACCAGATTGCACAAGAAAAAAAATCATTACAAATAATCTTGCAGAGCTACAGGCGTTTTTCCTTTTGAAGTTTTCTCAGAACAATGCAAAGAAAGCACAAACACTTAATAAAAAACAGTATTAACAGCGAAAACAACACTAGCTTAATACTTTCGAAGATTCTCACCTTTAGAATAACAAAAATCAGATTCGAAACCAAATCTCATAGCTACGATGGAAAAGCCATGACTTTTCGATTCAATGACAAATACCCATTTCTCCAATCTCCATCTCCTATGAGGCTGAGAGCAATGGAAAACCAAAGGACCCCATCATGACATCCGGTGGCGCAGACACCTTCATGTTCGCAAATCCAGGCTCCTTCTTCCAGCACGCACAGCGCACGCCCAATTGGGGCTCCTTCTTCAAGATCCGATCGCGAATGGGATTTCCAGCTAGATCTCGTCCGTCTTCGCCGTGTCCATCTTCGGGCTCCTGCTTCACCCACTCCGAAGATGGCGTTGGAGAGTATGACTAGAGAAAGCAAAGGGGCTGGAGAGGAGTGGGGGAGCAGGACTGGAGTCACGGCACAGCACGGCACCGGACGCAGCAAGCTAGTGGGGGTGAGGGTTGGAGGTGGAGCTTGGTCGCTTGGAAGAGACACCGACAACGACAAGCCTAAGACAATGAATGAGGAAGAGTCGCAGAAGGAGAGGGGCTTGAGACTGGATCTCTGCTGGGCGTGTGCAGGAGAGGGACCACGGACGTTTGGGACTGGACGCCTGGACCTGGAGCAAAGACAAAGGGAAAATTAAAAAATGGGTGGCTGTGAGATGTTGACAGTGACATGATAGAAAATGAAAAAAAAAATACATGTACAAGTTAAACGGGAAAATGGGCGGGAACGGGCACCCCGTGTCCCGCCCCGTTTATAGAGTACTCGCCCGTTTGTAACCCGCCCGTGACGGGTTCAATTGGGCGGGTATAAACAGGTCCAAAATCTCCGGGTTACGGGCGGGGTGAGCTTTTTTGCTCATCCCTAATTCCAACCTTGCCCTTGGTTGACTTTGACATTTTTGGTCAACTTTATTCAAAATGACCATTTTACCCTTATTATTCAAGCCAAATGACCATTTTGCCCTTAGTCATTTTTACTTAAAATCCTTAAGACTAAGGTCTTAATCAATTATGATCCTTCTTATCTAAAGGCATTTACTTTATATCCATGAGTATTAAATCATCACATAAATACCGGCTTAGCCTTTATTTCCACTCACAGGAATATACGGATATTACATTGGCAATATTCCATCAACTCGCATTTTCGATCTCGAAGCGATTCCTACTTGAAATGAAATTCATCAGTAATCAAGTCACTGAAAACTCAAACGAATAGATGATTCATCAAATAACGCAAGCTAAATCATATGGGTTAAAAGTCTATGTTACCAGAAGGTGGAGCCCGAACAGGTCCAATCCTCCTGCGTTTCATTGTCGTTGAACCAGAAATGTTCAGCGAAGCAAAGGGTGCAAAAGGTTCTATCTCCCATGGAGATACTCTCCCAGGAATTTGAATTGTCACAGGTTCGTCCCACTGAACCTAGTATACAGGAAGACATCACTGATTAATGTTTAAAAATGAAAACAATTCAAGTCACAAAGCAGTGTTAGATGTGTAATTAGAAAATTGGGTTAAAGTGCGATTTCAATTACTTAACTTTTTTTTACTAGTTGTCTAGCATAATTAAGTTTTGAATGATGTAAAATAAATACAATCTTCTAAAATCGATTCAATTTTAGCCACTCCGCTAAACCTGTCTAAACATTCCTCTCCCTCTTTTGTGGGGCCCACTTGTTCTATCTCTTCCTTCTTTAAGGCAATTTTAATGAAATTATTAAAACTGTACCATCTTTAAAATGGATAATTAATGTACGATTTTAGCGATACAGTTTTTCATTTGGAATGATATAAAAGTAAAATCAATTTTTTAAAATAGAACAATTTTAACAATTATGTTAATTGACCCAAATGTTTGCCTATTTTTATTATGTTGGACCTACTTGTTCTCCCTCTTACTTTTAATAGATGTTTAATTTAGGTTAATGTAATGGAATTGTTAAAATTACACAACTTTTAAAAGATTGTGTTTAATTTTACATCTTTCAAAACTTAATTATAACATATGTTCACCTTGTTGTTAGAATTGCATCTAGCATAATTGCTTCTAAAAGGTTACCGACTACTTTTACACCACATTGAAAATTTAATTGTGTTAGACCTGAAAAAACTTTGTTGCTGACATCGCACCTACAACAGATTCCGTAAAATCACTCTCCCAATGGATTTCCAAACATGCACGGTATCATACCTATAACGACCTCCTTTTCGATGCCGGCCATGCTGGAGAGAAATCCCCGACACCAACAACAGTACCCGAGAACCTGACCGAAAGATTAATCATACAATGTAAGAACATGTATCAATCTTGAAAGAATCATGACAGCCTCTGATGAAAACCAATTCAGAAGTATATAGATACCTTAATATCTCAAGTGGGTTCTCTCCCTCAAATCTCATCCCGAACGGCATGCAACAAAAATATTGTTGTTCATTGCCTCTAGATATTTGTTCAAACTAATAATTAATGAATGGCCTCACCCTGAATGAGATAGTATATATCATTCAAACGTGTCGCATTATGATATGCTGATGATATATATGTTTTTATATATGTAATACAGATTAAGATGCACACAAATTAACCTAACCTTGGTTTGTAGTTGACAGTAAACATAGAGCCACCCTTGAGAACATGTGAGGCCATCCAAAGAACTCCTGGACTTGCAGATGAATGAGTAGGACTCTGTGGCCTTGTCATACGCTTAACACTACACCATAGGTCCTTATCATTTGGTCCCCTTTTAGAATCAAAACCATGAAGAATCAACATACATACATATACACACACACACACATCACAACATGAGGTCCAACATACACACACACACACCCCAACAACATTAAATGCCTTAAGAGCAAAAAAGCATCTCCTGCATTTAACCTTTTGGACGATACGAAGTTGCTCCATCCAGCTGTAAGAAGACGTGTCTTTGGTTGATCTGATTTATTGTCCACAAAAATGGGCAAAATAAAGACGAGATTGTGTTCCAGGTGTTTTAGCCTTACAAATTATACACAAATATTTATTTAAATATGAAAAATTACCAATACAGATATCTCTGAAGTTCCATTCAAATCCATGTAGATCCCTAGTAACCAAATCTTGAGCTGGAGTTGTTTGAGTCATGTCCTGTAACTTGGCAATTGACAATAAGAAAAAGTTGAATGCTAAAAAAACAAGTGGCCTCCAACTTAGAGGGGGTAAGCACTAACGATATGATGTTACAAACGGAACCGAACCTACCCACTTCTAAGGGAGCTTTCATACCACTAAACTATAACAACATCACATGTAAATCCTACATCTATAGAAAGAAACCGTGATAGGAAAACACCAGTTGAGGAAGGCACTTGGAAGCATGCTCCTGTAGAACTAAAAATCCTACATTTGAGCTAGTATCAAAGGCTGTTAATGTCTTCCAATATCAGTGCATTTCTTGTTTTTGGGGTTGAGGTGGGTTGGAACCGGATCTTGTGGATCAGTCTGAATAAACCCATAAAAAGGCACAATTTAGTAGATTATGACATCTTAGAAAAAGAATGAGTAACTTGGATTTTTACAGATTCTATAGTGAGCAAAATTCAGTTATGAATAACCTATAAAATTGAATAGACTTAAAGAAAAGAAAAGGGTCGAAGGCACAAAAAATTCTCACATGTAATTCAGGCATCAGAGTGATACTTGCGTATATTTCATCGGTTTCTGGTTCGGCCTAGAAAGCAATTCCATGGTGAATGCTCATCATAAATTAGACAATTTATGAACAAGGGAAAAATAACTTGTAGAAACAAACATCAGTAGTACCATAAGCTGAATGTTTAGAACTCTACAAAGAATCTGAGAAGGAAGATTAAACTGAGGAATCCCTGGTCACATTTTTTATTTGTCAAAATTTCTACCTACATAAATAAAAGTGGAATGTGTTGATATGTGAATAAAAGAAGGAGAAAATATCCCTTGAAAAAATTCAAAAGTAATAGAATAAAGAGAAGGATAAAACAGTAAAGGAATATATTCATTATATTTTCACTGTCAATTGTTCGTTACAGATACTCATATATATAGGACATGTGAAGAACCTCTGGAATATTCTGTTTGTGTGTGTAAACCAATTGTTCGCTGGCGCAAGAGAGCTAGGCCTGAAGTCTATGTCTTGGGTTGTCTTTGTATTTGGGCCTGATCATTGGTGGATGTCTTGAGTGTCCTAACATCCCCCCTCAAGTCGAACGTTGTAGGTTTGACAGTGAGACTCGAATGCAGATGTAGAAAACGGCTTGTGACCAGTGGCTTGGTAAGGATATCGGCAAGTTGATCATGTGAGGAAATAATGGCAATGCGAACATCCCTAGCTGCAACCCTCTCACGAACAAAATGGTAGTCAAGGGCAATGTGTTTGTCCCTGGAGTGAAACACAGGGTTGGCTGCTAAGTATGTAGCGCCAAGATTGTCACAGTACAGTACAGATAATTGAGGCAGAGAAATGTGAAGTTCACGTAAAAGTTGTTGAATCCAGATTAAATCGCTAGTGGCATTAGCAAGAGCACGATATACGGCTTCAGTACTAGATCTTGAGACTGTAGGCTGTTTCTTGGAACTCCATGAAATGAGATTAGAGCCAAAAAACACAAGGAAGCCAGCAGTGGAATGAGAATCAACAGGACAACCACCCCAGTCAGCATCGGAATAAACATTGAGAACAATATTAGCAGCGGATGTCATGGCAGAGGAAAGAGTAGGCAGAGGAGAATGTGAGAGATGAAGACCATAATGGTATGTACCACATAGGTAGCGAAGAATGCGTTTCACGGCAGACCAATGATGAACATTGGGAGCATGCATAAATTGGCAAACTTTATTTACTGCAAAGGAGAGATCAGGGCGTGTGAATGAGAGGTATTGGAGACTGCCCACAATGCTTCTGTAAAGAGTAGGGTCTGAGAAGGGGGTGCCAGTGTTATCTAGTTTGGAATTGACTGCCATAGGGGTAGTAACCGGATTTGCATGAAGCATATGACAACGATTGAGGAGATCAAGAATATAACGTTTTTGAGATAGAATAATGCCTGTAGGATGAGAGTGGATTTCAATACCAAGAAAAAAATGGAGACTGCCTAAATCCTTAATTGGGAAGTATAGTTGAAGTGTGGAAATAAGATCATAAACAGCAGATTGAGAGGAACCAGTCACAATAATGTCATCAACATAAATGAGAATATAGATTTGACACTGTGAGGAGTGAAAAATGAAGAGTGAGGGATCCGACCTGGATGCTGTGAAACCCAGCTGAAGAAGGCGATTGCTGAGGCAAGAGAACCAAGCACGGGGAGCTTGTTTAAGGCCATAGAGGGATCGATTAAGTTTGCATACAAAGTGAGGATAATCAGGATGTAAACCCTGGTGGTTGACTTATATATACATCTTCATCCAGTAGACCATGAAGAAAGGCGTTCTGAACATCGAGCTGCCATAATGTCCGCCCACGAGAGATAGCAAGAGAGAGCAGTAGGCGAATAGTGACTGGTTTGACCACAGGGGAGAAAGTTTCCGAGAAATCAAGGCCAGCTCGTTGATGGAAGCCCTTTGCGACGAGCCTTGCTTCAAAACGGTCTACGGCACCAGAGGGGGTGTACTTGATGCGAAAAAGCCATTTGCAGCCAATTACGTTATGAGTTGAAGATGGCGGAACCAAGCTCCATGTTTTGGTGTCCAGTAGAGCCTGGAATTCCTCCGCCATCGCCTTGCGCCATTCGGGAGATTGCAGGGCTTCGGAGACAGATCTAGGTATAGAGAAAGCGACAGACGCAGTGAAGGCATGTGGTGGGGGCCACGGTATGGTGCCATCAGTGCAGATCTTGGGTCTGGAGATATTGTTTCACGAACGCGTGGTCATCGGATGGTTGGAGACTGTACGGTTTGGGGAAGGAGATGGAGTGGGAGAGTTGGAGGAGCAAGGCATCGCAGACGAGGTGGCTGTTGTCAGATAATGGAGGGGTTGAAGAGGAGGGAGGCGAGGCGGGAGTGCAGGTGCTGTTAGTGGGGCTGGAGTGGGTAGGTGTGTCAGGTGAGGAAGAGTGAGATGTGGTAGGGGAAGATAAGGGACACGTGGTCGGTGATGTAGGAGGAAAAGGGCGTTGGGTTTTTGGAGCACTTGGGCCGATGGGAGTATTGTGGGCCGGCTGGGTGAAAGGGAGGCTTGTGTTGGGCTCAGAAGAAGATGTAGGTGCTGTGTGAGAAGCAAATGGGAATTGGGTCTCATCAAAGCAAACATCACGTGATATGTATATACGTCCAGAGTGAGGATTTAAACAGATGTATCCTAAATGATCAGAACTGTAACCAAGGAAGACACAAAGGCTAGATCGTGGTTCCAATTTATTTTTGGTATAAGGTCGTAAATTGGGCCAGCATGCACACCCAAAAACACGTAGGAATGCATATTTGGGCCTGGAAGAAAATAATGTTTCAAATGGAGTTGAGTTTTGTAATGTGAGTGTAGGTGTACGGTTTAGCAAATAAGTTGCGGTGGCAAATGCATAGGACCAGTATTGACGTGGGGTGTGGGAGTGCGAGAGGAGTGTCAGACCTTTTTCTACAATGGTGCGATGGCGTCGTTCAACTGTGCCATTTTGAGTGTGTGTGTGTGGGGGCAAGTGATCCTATGTTGAATGCCAATGGTGGAAAACAATCTGTTTAAAGGATGAAATTCCCCTCCCCAGTCTGTTTGTATTGATTTGATTTTGTGATTGAACATATTTTCGACCAGAGCCTTGAATTGAAGGAAAGTGGAATAGACTTCATTTTTAGTCCGTAATGGAAAGAACCATATATATCGTGAGAAGTCATCTATAATGGAAAGGTAATAACGAAAACCATTAACTGAAATAACAGGGGATGGACCCCAGACATCACAAAAAAGAAGTTGCAAGGGAGCAGAGGATCGGTGCTCAGAGAGAGGTGAAGGCAATCGATGACTGGTGGACGTTCTGCAGGCTGGACATTGAGAAGTAACAGTGGTGTTTGATACTGGAAGAGAATGACTGGAGACAATTGCTCGGACAGTGCGAATGGAGGGATGGCCGAGACGATTGTGCCACTGAATCAGGGAAGTACGAACTCCTAGGCAGCTACTGATACGTGATGGGGGTCGTAGGCCTTGAAGAGGATAGAGGTTGTCAATGCTGGGTCCTTGAAGGAGAATGCGATGGTTTGTGGAGTCCTTCACAAAGAAACAATTGGCATGAAATTCAAAAAAGACATTGTTATCAACACAGAATTGAGCAACAGACAAGAGATTCTTTGACATGCGAGGAACATGAAGTAATTTGGAGAGAATAAAAGAGCCAGAAGGAGAGGAGAGTTGACCAGTGCCCGTGTGTTGAATAGTGACAGGATTACCATCACCAACAAAAACAACATCTCTTCCATCATAGGGGTTGGCTGTGAGACTGAGCTTTGAAATGTCTGGGGTCATATGATTTGTGGCCCCTGTGTCAGGATACCATAAGGTGTCATCAGTGGGAGTGGTCAAGGCTGAGTAGTTGGTGGAAAAT
The DNA here is from genome assembly GCA_025593235.1 of Vachellia pachyceras. Lineage (NCBI taxonomy): Eukaryota > Viridiplantae > Streptophyta > Magnoliopsida > Fabales > Fabaceae > Vachellia > Vachellia pachyceras. The sequence continues at coordinate 11,746 of JANTPZ010129935.1, forward strand.
GAAGAAGTGGTATGAGGTTGGAATGAGGGATCATAACGATGGGGGCAATGAAGGACGGCATGGCCTGGGTTGAGATAGAGGGCACATGTAGATGAGGCATTGTAGTGGGGTGTAGGATGTCCTGGACCTCTATGTTGGTGAAAAAATCGTCCAGTGCCACGATAGCCACGGCCACGAGTAGAGAAAGTTTGACCTCCACATCCTCTGAAAGAAAATCAAGATGGACGAATAGGGGGTGAAGGTAATAGGCCAGAAGAGTTAGCAATGTTTGCAGTTATGGGTGAGAGAGAAGATGGTTGATTGTGTTGATTGAGCCGAGCTTCGTATGTGAGAAGGTGGCTAAGAATTTCTTCAGGGGTGATGATATCCCTTCGGGTGGTTAGAGATGTGACCACAGAATCAAAGTCAGGTCCCAAACCACCAAGAAGGTAAATATTAAAGTCAAGGTTAGATACAAGATTACCAGTTGCTGCTAGGGAATCTGCGAGATATGTTGCCTTCTGAAAATATTCAGATAGGGATTCACCCCCTTTCTTGAGATTTGTGAGTTGTTGATGAAGTTGGAGATATTTGGCTTGAGATTGTTGAGAGAATAAAGAGAAGGATAAAACAGTAAAGGAATATATTCATTATATTTTCACTGTCAATTGTTCGTTACAGATACTCATATATACAGGACATGTGAAGAACCTTTAGAATATTCTGTTTGTGTGTGTAAACCAATTGTTCGCTGGTGCAAGAGAGCTGGGCCTGAAGTCTATGTCTTGGGCTGTCTTTGTATTTGGGCCTGATCATTGGTGGATGTCTTGAGTGTCCTAACAAAAAGAAACTATGACTTAAAAAATGGCAATCATCACAGAAAGAGAAACAAACTACTTGCTCCACATGTCCCTGAGGAAAGTATAAAACTCTTTCCCACCCTTGGGGGATATCGATCAAGGCTCCAGCACATTGCTTCCATATATAGTTCTTCTCTTAAACCTACCAAACACAGATTAAAGTTAGATAAGTGAGTGTAAGCTTATATCAATGGCTATATGAGAGCATGAAAACAAAACAAATACATATGGTTGAAGGAAGCATCATGGTTCGCATGGTTTCTGAGCATGTGAAGGAAATAAACCAAATGAAGTTTCTTGTCAAGTTTCACTCTTTAAACTCAGCTTATACAAAAATGTGTTGACAAATTTCGTGGGGTCAAATTGATTTTTCTGCAAGGATTGTGAATAACTGAATATGCCCTCCTTTTCTGTTTTCTTTTACTCCCTTTCATATATATCGATCGCTTCATGTTTCAGTTATTTAACCAAGGGTTGCCTCATTTTTTCCGGTGTTGTGTGTAGCTAAAGAAAAATTTTTTTCCTTCAATTTGAAAACAGCTCACTAGAACGCCCCTTCTGATTTTGAAGCTTCGTTCTGAAATTGTGGAATATGTTATGAGTCTTCTTCTCTACCTTTGCCGATGTCATTGTTTTCCATCATTTGCCCTTAGAGAGCATAATCGACTTTACCAACTTCTCAAGGCCTCTTTATTTGAGTAAGTATAGGGTTCTCTCTCTCTCTCTCTCTATATATATATATATTACTTCCTCTCTCATACTTCCCTCTGGTCTTTATTTTTTGCCTATGGTCATGAATGGAAACCAATAATAAAACTCTCTCACTAAAGTTCTTGAATTCAACAGCCCACTAAATATTATTATCATTATAAAAAATAATATACAGCTACAGAAATGAAACAGTTAAAAGAATATGTACCTCATGTATATCAGCAACAAAAAATTAAGATAAGATCTTATATGCAAGAGTAAAAGAGCAAAATGTCCTCAGCATGTGACAACAACAAAAAATTGTGCAATACCTTGTGTAATTGACATGGATGATCTCGATGGTTCGATTCTTTGCATAGTATCTCAATTGCACTGAATTAGGAACTTTTGATTCTGTAAAGATGGTGATGAATGGTAACGCTGCTAGAGCATCATTAAAACCACCATTTGGGTGATTTTTTTTCAATGAGAAAGGAACCAACAAATACATAAAATGCTTTACAAAACAGTATAATACTATGCCAGAGAGAGTATCATCTCAAAATGGCAAATACAAATCATGCATAGTTACAGAATCTTGGATGCGGATGACACTTACCACTAAATGGTTGTCAAATGTAGGAGAATGAAATCTTCCTAAGAATGCTCCGACTGCGACATATTAGGGTTTTTCTTAAAAGGTGAAGTTCTATTGAAAAGTCTTTGAGTGAATTCATCATTAAATAGGATGATAAAGTTCTTCCTTAACCGCCCCATTTAATGCTCACAATGTTAATGCGCCTTAAATTAATTTAAGGTATTTAAGACGTATTTTGTGAGTCGTTGAAAATTCATTGCTTTTATTGTAATTAAAGATATGATATAATGAATGTGAATCTGAATACTCATTGCTCTCAGAAATGAATGAATTCAATGTCCGTTAGTACATGTTTGGTTCAACATATTGATGGATTTGAGGGCTTGTTTGGATTTTATTTTCAAAACCTAGATTTGGTGACAAAACCTATGTTTTGTCCAACTACAAAAATTTTTCTGAAAAGTTATTTTGGATATAAAACCTTATTTTGAAATCTAGGTTTTCTCTTTTCTACTTTTCCTTCTTTCCTCTTTTCTACTTTTTTCCTTTTTTTCTCTTTCCTCTTTCCTACTTTTTCAATATTTCTTTTTCCTCTTTCTTACCTACTTTTTACATCAGAATCCATAAAAGCTAATAACTTCCCAAACATAAATCACTTTTCAAAACCTGGGTTTTACCATGGAATCTGTAAAAGCTATTCTTCAAAATCTATTCTTTAAAACCTAGATTTTACCACACAATGCGTAAAAGTTATTCTTTAAAAACTAGATTTTACTTTGAAATCTGTAAAAATTATTCTTAAAATTGATTCCAAACAAGCACTTAGACATGCCTAGAATCCAATTGACTCGCTGAAGTACCCGTACAAAATTAGAGTGTTGATGTGAAGGTTGGTTAGTTTACACAACAAATTTAAGAGAGAAAGCCCATAAAGAAAACTTACACAGGAGTTATTCTTTAGTCTGGTTGGTCAAACTAACTCCCTAAAGCCCAAATTATCCCAACTATCACCTATGGGTAGGTACAAGGATATAAACTGTCAATAATAAAGATAAAACTCCTTTATACCCATGTTTCTCCTTATTTACATAATAGTCCCACTTGCATTGAGTTTGGGTTCTCATTCATCGAGAGTGGATTAAGGACGGAAAGCCATTATGAATTTTATTAAAGGGAAAAATGATTTAAAAATTTTCTCATTGGGCACTCATAACTAATATCCTCATTAAGTATTTAACTTCATTCTTTAAATTAATCAATCAAATCTTATATTAAAAACTAAAGGTGGCATTTTTAAATTTTATACTATTAAAATGTGAAATTTCTGAAGTACCCTTCCCAAAAAATATTTCTCCCACCTATACTCATCTACAATCGACAACTATAAGAAGAACATTCACCACCGGCAAAAATCCAAACCATGGCCAGCATCAACAATTAAAAAGGAGAGAAATCATTTCAATGGAAAGTTAAAATTAATCCATCTCAAACAAACTCAAATTTATAGAAAAAATTAGATGGAGAAGCAAAAATAGTTATGAGCCTTATCAATTTGTTGAAACCTAACATAATTCAACTAGAAAAACTGTTGGATGCCCATTGTCCGCGGGTTCAACTCTTACATAAAGGGAGAATGTTCGATCTTGGGAAGTGCCACTTTGTTGTGGCTCCAATCACGACGTTTGGGGAGGCATCGCCACAGCTTGTAAAGCTGGATTGACCTACCTGTGTGGCCAGAATTAAAGGGCTTGCTTGACATGTTCCAGTGCTCGTAGGGACAGGCCCCAGTGGATCATGAGTTAGATGGCATGCCTTTAGATTGTGGGTGAGCCCAACCCCTTTTCTAAAAATTATTATTCACAGAGAAACTGTTGGATACCAAATTAAGCTGGACCACAATTCTATAAAGTGCATAATAATTATTGGGGAAGGGTACTTTAGGAATTTCACTTTTAAACAGCATATACATTAAGCCACCTCAATTCCTTTAGAAAAGATATGGTTGATTAATAAAGAGATATTAATAAAATTAAATAATTGAGGGTATGAGTTTTAAGTATCTAATGTGCCTCATAGAAAACAGTCATTTTTGTTTTTAACTTTTGTATAATTTAATCAACAAAACGTTGACCATTAGATTTGTAAATAGAGGGATAAGATAACCCCATTTTTTAAACTTCCGGGTAAAAATACCCCATTTTTAAAAACTCTCAAAATACTATTACCCCTAAAAAATTTTCCGTTGCACAATCCCCTCAAAGAAAATTTGGAGTTATTTTTACCTTAAACCCCCTTTTTAAGGAAAATTAATTATTTAGTGTTGTGCTTTTAAATCATAACTTAAGTTTAACTTGTCATGGCTCACATTAACATATTAGGTCCGTTTAGAAACACGGTGAGATAAGTAACTTATTTGCAGAAGGACTTATGGATAAATGAGATTGAAAATAAGTTAGATTATAAAAGTGATTTGTGTTTGGAAAAGCGGTGGAAGAAGTGACTTATTTGTAAAAGTGAATGTATTTGGGAACGTGGTAGGATAAGTAACTTTTTTCTAAAATTAAAATTAAAAATATCAACCATAAAAATTAAATTAAAATTAAATAGGAACTTTGTAAATTAAAATTAAATTAAACTTGAAATTACATAAAAAAAATCTATAATTACAAATTAAAAAATCTATAAAAATCTTGCTGGTTTAAATAAAAAAAATCTATAAAAAGAGCGCACACTTGCTGATTTTAAGTACTAAGCTCTTGGTATTAAGCATTTATCAGTGAGCATTATTACAGAGAGAAATAGAGGCAATGTAATATGACTAACAGACTAAGTGATCAAACTACAACTGGTGAGCATTTAAACCACGGACTAAACACTAATCCAATAAAGAGCTACAAATGAAGAAGAAAAAGAAGACTCCGCCGTCTTCAGATCCGAGAATCTCCACCATCTTCAGATATGAATACTCCGCCATTCCTGAAACTACAGAGAGATCTGGACCTAGAAACTCCACAGTGATCGCCCACCTACGTGTCGCTTTTCTCATCGAATCCGCCATAACCCTTTCTTATCAGCCAACACAGAAGAAGCGCGCAGAAGAAGCTGGCCCATAAGCTGCTGATTTGAGCTTATGGGGAAAAGGAGCTTATACATAAGCTCCTCATCGGCATAAGGAGAGCCAAACAGTGCAAAAATTGCTACAGGATTCCTATCGCACTTTTGCTACTGTTGGCTGAGCGTTTGGAGCTCAAAACGCTGCTCCAAACGGAGCCAATACTAGGTCCTTGAAATTTGTACAATGGAAGGGGCCTTAAAAACTCGTCCACATGGTAGAAGAGAGATCTAACTTCAATATTAGAGTGGCTATGTCATCTTAATAAGCACGTTCGTTGTAGGGAAGGGGTAAAGACTAAAAGAGAGAGAGCATGATGACTCCCCAACGGCAACTCTCTGGCACCCATCATTACGGCCTCCACCACCATCAGAACCTTCCACTCCTCATCTCGACACTATATATATGTCTTATTGTTCGTGTACCCGCATTTCCTTCAATTGCAGTAAGCTCTGTCATCTGCCGTCGCCACCTTCTTACATTCCAAGGCGATACAGATGAGAACAGCCCAGAAGCCACCTCAAGGAGAAACATTCTGGTCGGTGTGGCTGCACTTGGGTCCTGTGGAATTAGGTGAAAGTAAGCTGACTTGAGCCTGTAAATGGGGGATTTGATGGTGCTTGTATGTGAAATGTGAAGAGGAGGAGGAGATGGGGTGGTGTTTAAGATTTCATCCCTATTTGCATTAGTATTACAAAAGTTCGTTCATGTGCAAAAATATTCTCACATGTGCTGTAAATCGTCACATAAGAAAAGTAGTTTTTACCACTAAATCAAATTACACGCACAAATTCATTATTGTCATCTTCATGGAGGGATTTGGGGTGAGTATTGCAATGAAGGTGACAGACTGACAGTGTGCATTGTGTAGTACTGTTGTGTTCCTAGCTTCTTTAGCCATTGCGTCTGTCTCAGTCCCGTCTTCCTTCTTTATGCCCTGTGGACCTTATTAAAATGACAGCGTTTATTCCACATGGACGAGTTTTCAAGGGCATTACTCATTTTCAAAAATTCCCAGGACTGAGTTATATAACATAATTGAAGTATAACTACTGAGTCATACTAAAATATGATTGCATTATGTTTAGGGTATTATATAGCTAGCTGACTAGATATTCATCAGTAAAAAAAAAGGTCAGTTGTCTATAATAATGATCATCTATCATCAGTGTTATATAGGTTATATCTATCACACGATATAGATATTTGTTAGTAAGAAAAGATAGTCAGTTTTATGGCTAGTTAGGAGAGAAAAATATAATCTATGACAGCACTAATGGTTGATAATTGTTGTGAGTTGACAGACCTTTTCTTTTTAATTTTTTTCTTGTTACCAAGGAATCCTTAATTGACAAATCAAATGACATCCGTTTCTCTCTTAGGGCAAGTTTGGTTCAATGGAATTGGGATGCATGGATATGGAAATGGAATTGATTTCCATATCCATGCATTTTTGGTACCATGGAATTGACTTCTACATGGAAGCCAATTCAATCAAACTCATGGAAATTGATTTCCATCTGCTACCCTATGGAAATCAAACAAATTCCATGGAATCCTCATTTTACCCTTCACATCACCCAACGGCGACAGCTCCCAGCAACAACAGCAACCAGCGTCACGGCACCCAGCAATGATGGCACCCACGACGATGGAACCCAACGACGACGGCAACCAGCGACGATGGCACCCATGATGCTTCGTCTTCGTCTTCGTCTTCGACAGTGAACTCGCCGCTTCTTCTTCGTCTTCGTCCAATCAACTGGAACAAGAATGGAGCCAGCAAAACGAAATCCACCGGCATGATGGCACACCAACAATGGCAAGCCTCAACCCATCCCACTGCAGAACGAGCATAGGACATAATGGCAAGATCTAAAATGGTGAGATGTGATGCCGACGATTGAAGATCATGGGCGAGATTTAAGGATCGATGGCGTGTTGCAGACTTGTTCGACGATGGCAACATTCAGCAAATGTGATGAGATATCTGGCCATCTGCGATGTTGACGGTGACAAAATGCCCACCTCCTTCACATATCTGTCTCCATCTTCTACTTATCGTTTTCATCTTCACAGTTTGCTTGCTATTCATCTCCTTCCCAAATTGTTGCCTGTTTGCCAAATCTATGTCTTCATCTTCATCTTCATCTTCTCCTTCCCAGATATTTGCCTTCACAAATCTTTTCCTGCTTCCCGACAGGTGAGTGGTGGAGATCACCGTCGAGTGAGCGGTGGAGCTGGACATCGGGTGAGCGATGGAGCCGAAGGTCAGATCTGGATGAGAATGAATAATGGAAGGGGCAAATGGTTTTTTAAATTATAAGGGTATTCTGGTCTTTTGACATAAAAATCAACTCTCATTTCCAAGATATACCAAACGTACTTTTAAACTCCATATCCATATCCATTTCTATATTCATATCCATCAAAACCAATTCTGCGTACCAAACGAGCCATTACTTTTTTAACTGAGAGATGTGTATTGTAACATCCAGATTTGTAACCAATGTTAGTTAAGCTTATAATATATGCTTTTTATTGAGGATTGGTAGTCATAGGAATAAAATTTCGAGATTTGAAGCTTGTGAAGGGTATAAAGTGTAAAGGTTTTGTTATATTAACTTGTTCATCGCTGCAAAATTCGTTAATTTTGGGAGATGACTCTCTTTATCGTTCGATATAGCTACCGAAACAAATAGGGGTTTTATGCTTATGCGTTATTCGCAAAGACGAACCTCTCTAAAGAAATTAAATTTTCAAACATTTGAGTCATTCATCATGATGAAAGGGCAATGAACATTTCAAAGTTTTGATATATAATAGCGTCTTCAAATGAGAAAATTAGAAGAGTTGGTGACAGGGGAGTGTTTACTCTGCTGAGTTTGTGGTTTTTTATCTATAGGAGGAGTATATTTGAACTCCCAAATGTCCAACTAAGCTGATTCTAACTTGATTCTACCCTTTTCTTGAGGTATTAAACATTTAATAATATATATATATATATATATATAAATCATGTAAGCACAAAAGATTCAGTATAAATAATTACTATTACAAAATCACGTACCTAAAATCCACATCATTCAACTATCCAAAAATCTGAAAAATCAAGAGGGAGAGGTAGAAATCAAGTATAGATCACCTACTTTGGTGTTATGATGCTTTAAATCTACTTTTAAATGGTTGCAAAATGATGGCCCACAGTGATCGCTCAGTTTCCTCCATTTTTGTATGATATCTATATATTGAAGTTTTTATAAAGATTCAACGTGCTTTTGATCTTATAATTTATTCTGATTTGAGTTACTATTTCAAAAATTTAAAAGTGACAATTTGAATCATTTAAGTTTACTCCATTCAAAAACGTTAACCTCTATAGTTAAAATCGCAGTTAATAATGTTAATTGTGTTCATTGGTAATTGACATAGTCAATTGTGTTCATAGGTAACTAACATAGTTTATTTTGCTGATTTAGTTTGATGGACGGTTGGGGAAATAATGCTTTAAAAATAAAAATAAATTAATTAAAACCCATAAAACCTAGATCGCACATCACCCATAAAACGATCAAGGCGTGACATAAAAATAAAACAATAAAGAAAATCACCCATATATGATTAAAAAAACACAGATCGCACATCACGAATAAGAAAGGATTTGAAAGGGAAAAGAGTTGGGTCAAAGCTGGGACCATTTGCAGAGCCGAAAGTCAGATCGGAAGTCACCAAAGTCAGTCAAGTTCCGGCGATTTTCTGGAGATATCTGTATCGGAGGTAGTATTTTGGTCGTCGTTCAAGGTGAGGCTTGCTCCTCCACCTGCTCCGCCTCCTACTGAACGAAGATTATATGCTTGTCCTGAACTCTACTAAAGATGATCAACACTGAACTCCGTCGAAGACGATGCTCTACCGAAGACGATCACAGAGCACAATCAAACTAACAGAATTGGGTTCTAAGAGTTCCACCAAAAATCTATCCCTTCGCCCTTTTTCCTTTCCAAATCCTATTGGGCAATTTTGGTTTAAAAATCTTATTCTTTTCTTTTCAGATTGAAGGATTTCAGGCGTGCCTGAAGATACCGAATTACGAATCTGCAGATACCCACACGGAATTTGTATCACAAGGATGAATCCATGTTTAAGACACATCAAATGCACAAGAGTAAGAGAGGGGAGGAGATGAGTTTTTTCAGATAAGGGAAGGGAGAAAATCTAGTTTCTCTGTGCGTTATGTCTCCCCTGTTTGAGGAACCACTTCATCATGTTATAACTTCCCAACGTAATTGTTCCCATGCAAAAGCATTTTAAAATCAAACTTTTGGAGAAAATCACCATTTTGTTCACACATAATCTCTCATTCATACTTTTGCCCTAAAATGGGTTTTGGGCTAATCCACCAAGGGTTGCCAAATTTCCAAAATCTCCCCTTCACACTTGGTGGATTAGGAATTATGGGCCCGGTCCTTCTCCCTTCTTCCTTTTATACTAGGTGCTTTGCCATGACCGTATGGGCATGACGTCTTTTAGATGTTTGTACTAGAAATCCATTTCACAGGACCAGCACAAGACAATATTTCTTTATGTAGCTTGAATTTAGTTATTATGCCTCATATGTCCTATATTTAACTAAAAATACACTTTTACTTGACGAATCCAGTCCTCTCAAGTCAACATAAGACTTAGATCGTCTTTCTCATATGCGCAGTATCCACACTTATGAAATCACAAAATTGATGTCATAAGGGACATGTCACAGACACCAGTATAGTTGTGTATTTCTCAGATAATCTTTCTTTCACCCATATATCACTTTGATATATATTGGATCTCATCTCGACACGTTATACAATTGTTGAGGTGACATAATTTGTATTTCCTCTCTACCATATTAGCATTCCTGCTGCCTTATTGGTGAATACAAATGTCTCATCTTTGTATATTCTTCCTCAGTATCAAAGGTGGTAACTCGTGTAAGAGAGTCTACCTCACCTGCCTATACAACATACTAGACATTGTATACTTGTTCACAGACGTATGAATCAATAATAATATATTGAATACTTTAATCACAAATTCAATACATAGTATCTGTAATTTTACATTTTATGCATACCAATAGCCCTTACATGTTTCTTAAACATTTCTTTGGCTATTGGTTTAGTCAGGGGATTTACGACCATACTCTTAGTCGAAATGTATTGTACATTAATCATTTTTTGTGCTACATAATCTATTATAAAGTTATACTTAATATCAATGTGCTTAGTCTTGCTATGATATTTGGGGTTTTTGTGTAGGTTATGGCTGCAGTATTGTCACAATATATTAACACATGATTTGTACTCTCATTTTCAAATCCAAGGTGTTCAATAAACTTTTTCAGCCATATAGCCTCTTGCACTGCCGCAGTGCAAGCCATAAACTCAGCTTTCATTGAATTCAAGGCTATGCATGTCTACTTCTTGCTACTCCAACTTATGACGCTATTATTTAGCAAGAAGGTATAACCTAAAGTTGACCTTCGTTCAACTTCGCCTCCGCCTACATCAGTATCGAAGAATCCAAGAAGCCGCAATTCGCTTCTTTGATAAGTTAGTGTGTAATTCGTTGTGCCCTTTAAATATCACAGAATCCTTTTCACAGCTTTCTCCAGGATTTGAATAGAACCTACTTACCAGTCCAACTGCGAAACAAATATCTGATCTTGTACATACCATTACATATATTAGACTTCCAAGGGCACCAGCATAAGGAACTATTTCCATTCTTTTCTTAGGCTAACTCCAGTAGCTACTGGGATGTCTAAGGGATTGCAGTCACCCATGTTGAATCGCTCGAGAATTTTCTTGATCTAATTCTCTTGTGAAAGAGATAGAATTCTCTTTGAGCGATCTCTTTAGATTTTAACTCCAAGTATGTATTATGCTTCTCCCATATCTTTAATCTCAAAATTCGATGATAGCCATTCTTTAAAAGCTAAGATTGAATTTAGGCTATTTCCAGCCAATAGTATGTCGTCTACATATAATGATAACATCACAAAGTTATCATCAAACTGCTTAATGTAGACGCAATGGTCTTCTTCAATCATTTCAAAATTGTATGAGGTTATCGCTATATGAAACCTCAAGTACCACTGTTTGGTTCATTGCTTCAATCCATAAATGAACCTTTTGAGCTTTCAAACTTGCTCTCTGAGCCTTTCTTTACGAAACCTAATGGTTGTTCCATATAGATTTCTTCATTAGAAATGTAGTTTTCACATCCATTTATATTGCCAGAATCAGTCTTATGGAATTAAAACGTACAACAGGTGAGAAGGTGTCCTCGTAATCGATACCTTCCTGTTGTGTATACCCCTTCGCTACCAGATGTGCCTTCTTGTACTTATTAATTGATCCATTCACTTTTCTTTTTATTTTGAGAATCCACTTGTTCCCAATAGCCTTTCGACCTTTTGGAAGATCAACAAGTTCCCAGACTTGATTCTTTTTCACTGAATCAATCTCTTCCATTCATCTTTGACAAGGCACGACAAAGCTTCTTGTACAAAATGTGGCTCATCATCTCCATCTGGAGTGACCATAAGTGCTTCCCCTTCTATTGGGAAGTGCCTCTTAGGTACATTTCCCCTGTCACTCTTTCTTGTATAGACCTCTTGTCTCTTTCGTTTCTTTTGTGAGCCTTCTGACCTCCCACTCAGATCGATATATTGAGAAGATTAGGGATCATTAGATCGATCTGTGTAAACCCTCCTATTTTCCCCCTATATCCTTTTATTAGAGCACTTTTGAACCACTCTTGGGCCTTAGATAACTTAAATTGGACTTTTTTATGTGAACTTGAAATTTTCAAAAACGGAAAAACGCTGTTACTGTTCATAGGTCATTTTTCTAGATTTCTAGCCCAACTTTGAATAATCATAATTAATTCTAAAAAAATTGCAATTGAGTGGTTCCAATTTCTACATTTAGCTTGTTAAGTGATATATAGGGGGAAAATGCTCATTGGCCCAAAAACTTGCCCATTTCAATCAGTTTATTCCGAAACCATGTATTGTTCAAATGGTCAATTCTAATTTTTTCCTTAAACTTTGGAAAATCATCTCTCTTAATGTACACATCCAAATTTTGCAAACTTTATATCATTTTAAAGCTTAGGATGCGTAGTTTCTAACTGAAAAATTTCATCTCAATTAGAGCTCATTTTCTACTTTTATTTCCCACATGAAACAGATTCATTTTTCAAGGCCTTTGGAACCCTTTAACTTTGGAAACCAATTTTTCTTAAAATTCATCAAAACCTCTTTTTGGTTCATTAACCCATATCTTTCATGCATGATTACTTCCTTACCATTCCTTGGTACTTTTAACCCATTTTCATGCATGCATAATCACATATCCACTTTCTACCTCATGTGGAGGTTTATGGTTTACAATAATCCATCAACTTGCAAACAGAGTTCCACCCCTTAACAATATTTATACAAACATTCACTCAAGCAAGAACATTATCTTCAACCATCAATAACTTCATTCTTACCCTTGCTTGAGCTTCCACCTATGTGGTTAGTTGGGGGATGATGAGATTTATGCAAATCCCAATAGTAAAACTAACTAACAAAAACTTGTGAATTTGCATGTAATGCTTTTCAAGAAGTGTGTATGAGTAAGATACATTTGACATGTGCAAACATTACATTAACATGCATATGGCCATAGCAATCAAAGTCACATACCATACACATAACACAAACTCATATATCATAAAACAATGCATCATTCACACAAGTTCATAAAATAGCTTTGAAGAGTTAGTAGTCTTGCTACCTTGTCTCTTTAATTCCTTTGCAACTTGAGCCCTTTTTGCTTACTTTCCCATTGAGTTATTTGGGTTCTTAACTTCCTAAAAATCATACCATAATAAGCTCATAAATTTCCAGCCACTAATAAGCCAAGAAAAATCATAAAAATGCAATATGACATATATTGCTCTTTCAAAACCCTTAAAGCTTTGTAACTTGTTCTTTTGATTTTCAATCCTTCCAAAAAATATTTTCTTACTTTTAACCTACACAAAATTGCCTTATAAAGCCATTGGAATCATCAAAACATTAAAAAACACAGCCCTTCTATTTTTTCTTCCCATGGCCGAGCAACAACAAAAATGAAGGAAGAAGGAGTTTTTCAACTTTTAGCATGTATGCTTGCATATTCATGCTCCCAAACCACTATCCATACATCAAATAGCTCAAAAACAATCCTTCCTTTATAGAAAAGTTGGTGTCACTATCACCCTCCCAACTTACTGTTTTCCAAAAATTCCCAAGTTGCAATCTTTTACTAACAAACTAGCTTTTACTACTCAAGAATGGAATTGCAATCTTTTACTACCTCAAAAGCCTTCTCTTTTGCATTTTCATATATTGAAAGACTAACCTTTCATCTTCAAAAAGAGGGCTTTGATCAAGAAAATCAACCATTAAAGATGTAGAAGTTGCAAAGAGTAGAGAAATGAAAAGAGTTGGTTGCTTGGAGCCTTACCTTACTTGTTGAGAGCTTGCTCTTCTTCCTCTTGAGTAAAATGGCATTTTTTCATAGCTTGGAGGGAGAGAAAAGTTCAGAGTATGAGAGAAGGAGAGAGGGGATGGATTGTGAGGGGGGGAGAGAAAATTTCCTAATTAGAAAGTCTTTTGAAAAAATTGTGTGGATAGGAATGAAACTTGGGGACCAAGTATTTGTGGTTGAGCCACATGTCCTCTTTTTATTTGCTTAGGAGAAAGTGATTTCAAACTTCCCTTGCAAGCCTGGTTGGGCTGACTGGGTCCTTGACTATCCGGTTACTTGATCCGGTGACACACATTTCCGTAAAGTAACATCTATACGGGTAAATACCTTTTTAAATTTTTCGGAGACTGTCTCTTTCATGTGGCACCATTCCCTAGGCTTCCTTACTTAGGTGGCATCATGCCTTAACCCAAAGCATTCCCGGGTTTTCCTCGTACTTGCCTGGATTCCTCGATTTGCGTGCAACACCGTAAAATGTGCTTCCAGCGGATGAGTTGAATTAAGAGTATGAAAAATTTCTATATTTTTCCCTAATACTCTAGCCTTTTTCTGTTCCTCAAAATTCTTCCTGGATTTTCCGTAATTAATTTTCTAAGAAAATTCTTTTTTGGGGCTTTCGGGCACTGATGTTCTCCGTACTACAAAACTACCCATAACGGAAACTGGGTATTAATTTTAGTAAATACTTTAGGACCCAACTAAACTTTTCTCAGTTTGGGTCTCTGACGTTTGAGGGCTTCTACTACCTGAAATAATTACTTCTCAGTCTTCCAGACCTTCAAAATCCCTTAATTTACAGAAATGCCATTATTCTTTAAACTTTGGCCATAATTACAAAATGCCACTACCTTTCTTACTTCTCTCATAATTACCAAAATGCCATCACTTTTTCTACTCTTTCTTAATTCCAACCTTACCCTTAGTTGACTTTGACATTTTTGGTCAACTTTGACTTTTGGGTTGACTTTGACTTTTTTGGTCAACTTTGCCTTTTTGTTGACTTTTGATCAAATACCAAAATGTCTTTATTATTTGATGACATTTTATGCCCTAAACCTTTTAATCAAAATGACGGTTTAACCCTTGTCATTTAGGACAAATGACCCTTTTGTCCCTTAGTCATTTTTACTTAGAATTCTCTAGACTAGGGACTTAGTCAATTATAATCTTTCTTGTCTTGAGGCATTTTTCTTTCTGTATTTCCATATCCATGGTCATTAAATCATCACATAATTACCAGCTTAGCCTCTATTTTCCACTCACAGGGTACGAATATTACAATCTGCACTACCTTGTTCTTGTGTCTCATAAAGAGATACTATTCGATCTATTTCTCCTTTGCTAGAAAATTCACTTCCCAAAAAATACGGAATCCCTAGATTCAATTTCAGTTACTATTCCATCTTCATTTTCACCAATGAAAACGTATACTTTTGATTATTTAGAGTATCTTATAAAGATACATGTCTTTCCTCTAGGACCCAACTTCCCATACTTATGGGAATCGTTATGAATGTATGCATCCGACCCCTAGGGTTTTAAGATACTCAGATCTAGCTTACGTTTCATCCATAACTACTAGAGTGTGAAAGTAACTGCTTTTAAGGGTACACGGTTAAGTATAAAGGCTGATGTTAATAAAGCATCACCCCAATACAAAATTGGCAGGTTTGATTAAGCTATTATCGACCTAACCATGTCTGGAAGAGTTTTATTTATTCTTTCAGACACTCCATTTTGTTGCGGAGTGCCAGGAATAGTTAGTTGTCTAATTATCCATTTTTCCTCACAGAGCTTTTTGAACTGATCCGATAAGTATTCACGACCTCGATCAGTACGTAATGCTTTAATTTTATGTTCCATTTGATTCGCTACCTCATTCATGTATTGTCTAAAACACTCAAGTGCTTCAGACTTATGTGAGATCAAATAGACGTGACCATATTGTGAAAAATCATCAGTAAAGGTAATAAAGTACCAAGCTCCATGCCTAGCCCTCACTCTCATTGGACCGCATATATCAGAATAGACCAAATCCAATAGATTTTCAGCTCTAGTTCCTGTACCGAAAGGTTTTCTAGTTGCCTTGCTAACTAAACAACTTTCACACAAGGCCATTTCCATGTTTCCATGTTTGGAATTTCACCTAGTAAACCTTCTTTTGCTAGTTTCATCATTCGATTCTGACTTTTGTGCCCTAGTTTTGCATGCCAGATATTCATATCAACAGTAATATCGGAGGAACTAACGAAACAGTCATGCAAGTTAAAAATTACCAATAATATCCATTACAAAGAACTTTCTTAAAAGGAAAGCTAAACGTAAAAAGTCTCATTGCTCAAAAAGTCAGTAACTTTTCCATGAAAGTTTACATGAAACCCATAATTCAAAAGACATAGTATAAAAACTAAATTCTGTCAGATGTTCGGTGTATGAAGCACATCATTTAAGATTAAGGTCTTTCCACCATACAGAGATAATCTGCAGGTGCCTATGACTTTGACCTTAATCTTTGTGTTATTGCCAACATAAAGCCATTAACATTGATGCGGCAACCGACTATAATCCATACATGAAGGATCATCCATCCTTCGTTACATGGTCTGTTGAGCTTGAATCTAGAATCCAAGAAGAAGATATATGTTTAGTTAGAAAAGAGGTACTTGATACATAATAAATATGTGAATTCACATAATTCACCAGCACCTTTCCACGGTCATTTCGCTCAGGGTAGTCCTTTGCGAAGTGACCCATCTTTTGGCAGGCATAGCGTTTGACCTTATTTAGGTCAACTTTCTTCATGCCGGCTTTAGATTTTTTCTTCTTAAATTGATTTCTGCCACTTTTGAATTTAGGGACATCCTTCCTGCTTTTTCCACAAAATTTCTTACCCTTTGTAAAATAAGGCTTGGCATTGGAAAGGCCTGCATTCTTGGTGTAATGGTTATGCCCAGAAGTCTCATATGCCTCCAGACGTTCATTCTCAAGCTCAAGGTGCTTCACAACATCATCAAAAGTAATGATGTTATCGTTATGGGTTAAGTTAACTTTCATATGTTCCCAATTATGGGGAAGTGATTTGATTATAGCCTACACTTGTTGCTTATCAATCAGTGTATGTCCAATTTCCTGGAGCTCACTAATCATGTTTGACATATCTTGAAGGTGCTTTTTCATAGGTTTATTACCCCGAAACTTATGTGTCAAACTTGATTGTCAACATCCTAAGTTTGGTGGTTGACGTTTCACCAAACCTATCTCTGAGAGCTACCCACATGGCATGTGTAGTTGGACGTTTTTCATACTGACACATTAGGTCATTTTCCATTGTACTCTGCAGGGTAATCTTTGTAATAATGTTCTTCCTTTTCCATGTCTGGTATAATTCCAGGTTCCTTTTATGCTGGGATATATTCCCAGTTTTAGGTTCCACCAAAACGGTGGTCAGTGGCTCAAGGGCCTCTTGTTCCTCCAATATATAATGCACCTTACGGTGCCAGATATCCCAGTTGTCATCATTCAGCTTGTCCTCTTTATTCAACTCGGCAATAATGCTTTTTGTCGCCATTTCTAAGTCTGAGGTGACAAGCTATTTTATCAACAAATGTTTTCTTATAGAGCTGAGTTTTTAAAAATTATGTAGCGCAACGCAGTATACAATGTCTTATATTATTCTTGACAAGAAGATAATTTTATCGCTAGATCTGTGATCAGAATATGTTTGTATCTCCCATCACACAAACACTAGTAACTACATCATTCTCTTTCAAGAACTTTGTATAAGCACTTCTTAAATTGTTTTAACTTTTAGAAGTCTCATTTTCTAAAAGCTCCCACTTATCAAAAAGTTTATAATTGTGACATATCATGTGAAGTATAGTAACTATTTTACAACAATTCACATAAACTAAACATGTCACATTTCACAAGGCATTTAGTCATAATCATACACCAAGTTATGTTCTAAACATATTAACAAAACATAGAGAGTAAACACATAAATCTAAAGCACATACGTCTTTAGATATTTACAATACAATAATCAACTTTTATTTCCTCTATCTTATAAGGTATTGGTTTTGTTCAACATAAATCTTATTGTTTTCTTTACTGCATCAACCCACATGGTTGATAATGTGAATGTTCATGCAGTTGTAACTGCTGCTCGATACTTCATCATGACATTCACATAAAATTCTGCAGTTTCACTGTTAATTATGCTGTTGACATAGCTCGCAATGATGCCAAAGATAATTTTTTTATACTTAACTTTGGCCATTCTCATTGCATCATATTCAGCTATTGTCGCAGCCATGGTGGGGGAAATAGGTTGGTCGAACTTCATATCACTACTTTGAGGTTTTGAGGTAAAAGAGAACAAGAATTTAGGACCTGGGTCAGAATAGACTTCTTGAGATTCCTCTTAACCTCCCTCAAGGTTCTAATCAGGATCCTCTTCTGGATCCTTCTCGGGGTCTTCCTCAAGGTCATCTTTAAACTGTTTCTCCTCAAAATCATTTT
>JANTPZ010129938.1:0-12634 GCA_025593235.1 Vachellia pachyceras
CTTAGCTTTTAGAAGAATGATGATTTCATTTGAGCAAAAGGACAAGAAAAGCTTTGTCAGAGCTATAGATGAAAATCATGAAAATATAGTTTGGTGAGGAATGACATATATAATAGCAAATGAGAGGGAAAGCATGTATCCAACAAACGCACCGACTATATATATATATATACACATGTATATATATAAGAGTAAAAGCAAAGCCATCATGCTTATATAAACTTATAAATAAACAGGGTGGACCCACTAGAAATGTGTTGTGTTGGGAGAAGATTTCACACTGAGACATCATAGTTGCGTTTAAAAGGAGTGAAAGAAAGCAGTCACACACACCCCACTGTCTATATAGCTATGCATATGGGGCTTGTCTGTTGTAGCGTTTGGAAAAGTCAAACGTACGTTCAATAGTGTTTTTCTGCAAAACAGATAATCTCCTTCACATATTTATCTCGACTTGTATAAAAGTACTTCTCTACCGCGTTCCCAAATGGGCACGTGCTTATACTCTAGCTACCTCTATACAACAAGAACAAGAATGGTACCCACAGTCCATTATGATGTTGGAATGTAAAAGGGTGAGGTGTGGTGGGGGGATGAAGAAAAACAGTTGGTAGGTTTTGCAGTTAATTACATATATAAAGCGCGCGCCTCCTTGTGCCTCCACCTTATGGCAACATCCCGGCCCCATTTTACCTCGCTTTTCCCTGTCACCTCCTCCCTTTTCTTTCCTCCAACAAAAAAAAAAACCACTAACTCCCTCCTCCTACATTTATATTCGTTTTTCTCTTTAATAAAACTGAAACACATTAACTCAAAACAGCATTACTATAGCAATATAATTTAGCCTCCTACTGTAGTCACCTCTTCTTGATGAGTGGTAGGTGGATAATCAAGAATACAAAAATTTCCTTCTAGCGAATGAGACATCTTAGTAAATCGATTTGCCATTCTATTACCTTCTCGGGAATCAGATTTACCATAATCTCAGAGTCCCTATACAAGAGTAATCAAGCATCCTCTATAATCTCCCGAAAGGGTTGCTATAATAAGTCATAAACTCCGGTAATCAAGTTAATATTTTCAGTACAATCAGAAGTTGAAGCTACCTTCCTGTATCCTCTATGCCATGTTTGATTTAGACCATGTATGATCCCTACGTGTTTTGCAATAGCTGTAGGAACTCTCATGAGTTTACAGATAAAGCCTGTTAGCCATGAGTCTTTTGTTCCCCAAATGATCCCACAACAGCCCACTTTGTCCATCATTTAAAACCAATCCATCCGCTTCAAGTTGAACATAGCCATCCGAGAGCGTATGGTTGCTTTGGCTATTTATCATGTTGATGTTGAGGATCCCCCCCTTTCACAGAAGACTCTTTTATGGCTCATTTGGTATCCTGGAATTGATTTTGGTAGAAATGAAAATGGAGATGGAAATGGATATAAATATGTGAAAAAAAGAAGGGGTCAAAAAATCAATTCTATAGATTACATCATAGAAATCATTTCTATCCATTTTGAATTCAATTTCCAATTCCACCTCCCAATTCCACCATACCAAACATTTGAAATGAATGCCATTTCCAATTCCACCATACCAAACATGCCCTTATATTCTTAATTCCAAATCATTCACATATGAGTTACATAATTAATTTATTAATGTTTACAAAATTAATTATATTATTTTTATGTATCATCGGTCCTATTTATAAGTAACATTATTTAATTTTTCATATGAATATGCAATTTTACCTCTCATTAATTATATGTTAACTTTGTTTGTTATAGTGGATATTAAATAAGCATAAAATTGGAAAGTTGTTGAATTTTAAGGACAACTAATAAGGTTTATGATTTTCTTTGTTATGTATGAAACATGCTAAAAGCAACTTGTATATACTCATCTAGCATATTTACAGGATAGATAAAGACTGTTTTATTTTGTCTTATTCATAAATTATCTTATTAAATTTTCAAGTGAATATACACTTTTACCTTTCATTCAATATGTGTTGACTTGTTTCTCATGTGTTATAATAGATATTAAACAAGGATAAAATTGAAAGATTATTTAATTTTAGGGCAGAGTTAATGTGTTTAAGGTTTTTCTTTGTCTCTATGAAATATGTTAGAAGTGACTTGTAAATAAGACTAAAAGAGTATAACAAATGGAGTATTGATCATCCTAAAATACCTCAATCATTACTCCTATTGATAGAAACCCTTTTAATATATACAATCTTTTCTTTTCATTAAACTAGAGGGTACATATATAATAGTCTAATGTTACAAGTGAGATCAAACCCATGATATTTCACTTATGAAGCAGAATTTGTACCACTAGTTTACAATGCCATTAACTTTAATATATACAATCTTTAAGAATAGTTTGAAAAAAGAAGAAGAAGAAGAATTCATGAGATAAAGTAGTTGGACTTTGACATTTAGACTTAAAACAATCCATTCTATTAATTGTTACCTGCTTGTATCACTCAAAAATTGCCTTCCTATGGATACAATAAAGATATCGATGGATATTACATGTCTCCATCAAGATGGACCTAAGCAACGATCTGTGATATAACTTTCAACAGTTTTTAAATATATATGTATGTATAAAGAGTAAAAGTAATTTACTCTCATATTTATTATATTAATAAGCATTTATTAATTATGTTATAAATTATAAATTATTTAAAATAATATATGGGATCATTCATGGGCTTGATGCCGTCTGGATACAACTAGTCTCGGATGCTTCTCTTATATATGACTCATTGTTTTCATTTGCCACTATTTTACCCACATACTCAAGGTTATTCAAATTGGAATATATGATGGTTTTGTTGGTAACTAGTTCACATACAATTTCGTAAACACATTATAGTCTGAATCTGATAAATGATAAGACGTTGTTGGATTCTTACTCATATAAACTTATTATTAATTAAATCCACATGTGTGTATGCTTTTATGGTTTCGAAATTGAGGATGATGGGGAACAGACACCTATTGCCGTGGCAATGGTGAGCAATGATTGCCATCTAGGAGTAGGGGACATGTATAATTCCTTGTTGTAATCAAATCCTTCGTTGACCGTTTCAATCCTTCAACCCACGTTTAATTATTTCTTATCATTAATCATCAATTTCCCTAATCATACTCATTACTCTGGGACACACACACACCTTACAAATATCTCGTTCACCCAAACATATGATATCATAATTAATAGCAACAAGTTAGTGGATATATATGTATACTATCATGAAATTGGCTCTTGATTACTTAGTTGGCTTGCATGCATATAATATATACACATATATATTGAAATCTTCTCATTAATTACATCATGATTACACATATATATTCCATGGAAATGTTAAGAGTTGTTTTTCCAACAATATTAATAGAGTTTATATCCCATATATATATGTAATCAAATAGATATGGTCATATGGCCCGTGACTCCGCATGCATATGTTTTTATTGACAAGTTATGTGTGTACTCCATTGTCTTTTAGCCTTTAGTGGTGACTTCCGTGTAATTTCCAAACTTTCAAGTTATAGCTTCATGTTGTTTTTTTGCCTGCCGTCACTTGATATCCAAGTTTGTTGATTGATTTAACCCTCACTAACTCCTAACATGCACAACCACTCTCTATTTAATTATCATCTTTGCATATATACCTTACTATAATTTCCCCATGTATGTTTACATGCATGCATATATGTTTTTTTTTTGGTAATTAAGTACAAGTATTATCTTATGAGAAGTATTTCTGTTGAAAGCAATGTCAAATATTAAATATAGTTAGCCAGGGAAAAACATACATATAAAGATGTCAAGTAGGTGTATATGAATTAAGAAGGATTTGTTGGAAGAATGAGAATACAAAAGGCATCGTGGAGATTGGAGATGAAAGAGTAGGTCCACGCCCAGTGAAAAAGAGGTAGGCGTAGAAGGAGCAAAAGGTTTAAGCAATGAAACAAAGGAACATGACTAGGAGGGTTGATTGTGTGTGTGTACATATATATATATATATATATATAACTATTATGCCTCGTTTGATATGGTGGAATTGAAAATGGAATTCATTTCTTATGTTTGGTACCGTGGAATTGAGAGATGGAAATAGAATTCAAAATGGGTAGAAATGAATTCCATGATGTAACTCATGGAATTGTATTCAATTCCATGTAATTGAGTTTTTAGCCCCTCCTTTTTTTTTCATATTTATATCAATTTACATCTTCATTTCCATTTATATTTCTATCTTTATCTTCATTTCCACCAAAATCAATTCCAGCATACCAAATGAGTCATAAGAGAGACTATTGGGCATGCAAAATTAAAGGCCTTGAACCCACAAGTAAAGGTCAATTAAGCTTCTGGCCTGCAACTCACGTAATCCGCCATCTACGCCACCATCCCTCTCAATCCCCTCTCTCAAATCCATTCCCTCGTGAAAGTGAAACTTGAAATCATTTTGTTTTTTCAACTAGCATAAAGCATTCCACACTCACATTCACATTCACATTCATCACCACTCATGTTTAAATCTCTCTTTTCATTATTAAAATTTCATGTTCACCCCCACTCCTGTAATTTGCCACATTCTTCAACCCTCTCTCCTCCCGTCTCTCTCTCTCTAACACACACACACACACTAATGACTATAAATATAACACTTCTTTCCGTCTTGATACAAGAGCTGGGCAGGGTTGGATTTGAGCATAATTATAATATCTCTATCCATTTTATCTCTTATACTATTTATTAATTTTCCTTAAATTAATTTACTTGACTTGTAAATTGACATATAATCTAATGATATACAAGAGTACTTTAGAAAGGGATCATGTTTAGGTCAAATTTTATATCCATTATACAAATGGGATGATACTAGGAGTGTGCCCCCAAATGGGATGCAACTTGTGCAAAGGGAATACTAAATCCAATAAAATAAAGTTAGAATCTCTTTTTAATATATTATTGCACAATAAATTTAGAATCCCTGAGTGGCCTCAATTGTCAGCAATTTCATCATCAATTCTTTTCCCATGTCAACTAGGTTACATTTCTTTTCTTTTCTTTTTTTTAAACACAAGTTTCATGTATGTTATTTAAGACAGTTTATTTGAGGTATTATCGGGTATTAATGTGGGCACTTATCCCAAGGAGAACTCGAATGATTATTTATAACTTTGTAAGGGTTAGTTTTTTTTCTATTAGACCCAAACTTGTTGGGTTTTCATTTAATTTTTTAATTGTTTTTTGGTTTTAAACGAAACTGAAGGCCCATACCCAATGTTCAACTGAGCCTCAATTATCTGGCGTTTGCAATTCCGAAACAGTGGATTGTTTGGTTGGATGATGGAAAAGTTGATGATGCAAACTCTGCCACTTTTCTTTTGGGAAAGGCGAGCCCATTGATGAACATTGTTTTGATTTGATCCATTGGGCTTGTATTGTAGCCCATTAAAATAGTGTGGAGGTACAAGCCCATTAAAATAGCGTGGGATTCAAACTTGTTTGAAATGTAACTCGCTTGGAAGGCCGTTTCAAAATTTAAGTTTTATTCAAATATTTACATCTTTTCAAAATTTAGATTTTATAGTAAAATTTAGGTTTGAAATATAGATTTTGAAAAAACTATTTTTTTTTGTCAAATCATATATTATCTTATACTAAATTTTCTTTTTTTTAATATTTTTTCTTTCTTTCTTTCTCTTTCATCTTTTCTACTTACTTTTGCCTTAAAATCTGTAAAAGATATTCTCACCATAATTTTTTTATTACAATCACTTTTTCAAAACCTATATTTTACCTCATAATCTATAAAACCCATTCTCCCAAAATCCATTCTCCAAAATTTAGATTTTATCTTGAACTTCGTAAAAATATTATCTGCCAAACTTTCAAATAAGCTATAAGATACAAACTATAACGTGTATTGTGCTCTTCGTGAAGTCTAATATGAACGTTATTATTTATAACCTACAAAAATTATTCTGTTTTTTATATAAATTTCTATGGGGCGTACTCCCCCATGTTTGTTTGAGGGAAAAAAATTAGGAGAAAAAACTCCCAAAAACAGTAAAGTAGATTTACCCTTGGAGTAAAAAAATATTAGGTGCTTTCCGTTTCTGCCCTTTCTTATGCCAAGTGATCCTACTCGTATGTTCTAATCAGCATCCACATGCCGAAATTTACCTCCTTTGTGGCTTTCTCTTCATCTCATCCCGCACACGTTGCATACAAATTAAGACAAAACTCCTCTCACATACTTACTTTAAAATTTGTAAAAGCGTTCTCCCAATTTGATTCCCAAATACGCATAATCAAATTTAATTAAATTAAAACTTATAATTGATAAGTGGGAATAATAGTATGGTAAAAAAGAAGGCAATAAAAGAAATGAAATCAAATGATGACCAGAAGCTTCAATACATTTTTCCCAAATAATGTGACTCAACCACTTCCAATATAAATTTCCTTCTCAACATCACGTTATTGACTAGTTGTGCCTTCGATCCTTTTCATGCTAAGTGGTTGTAGACACTTCACTCTATTCACCATCTGCCTACCAAAATTTTATATTAATTCGTGTCTTGCCATTTCATACATTATACTTTTTTTTAAATAAGCACATATATCTCTTTAATTACTAGACAAATTACTGCTCAAAACATTGTAGGTAATTGTGTTTAAGAGCTCGTTTGGAAGCCCATTTGAGAATATTTTTTACGGAGTTCAAAACAAAACCTAGGTTTTGAAAGGTGATTGTGTTTGGAAAATTATTGGCTTTTATGGAGTTCGAAGCAAAAAGTAAATAGAAAAAAGAAAATTTATTATGAGAGTATTTGATTTGACAAGAAAATAACTTTTTCAAAACCTAGGTTTTATCTCCAAAATAGTTTTTCTGGAAAATGTGCGTACTTGGACAAAACCTAAATTTTGGGGGAAAATTTAGATTTTGAAACTAAAGTTCAAACAAGCCTTAAATCATGTTGCTGCTGTGAGGATTTGCTGGTGGACACCCATGATTATCTCTATAAGTATTCTCTAAATCTGGAGGCATATGTTAACTCTAGTGAGCCAACTCCTTTAGACATTTCTCTTGACCAAATTTTTTTTTTGGAGGGACTATAAGCACTAACTGTGTAAAATTGTGGGAGAGGTTTTTAAGTAAACAACAAGTACAGGATCAAAATGAAAGTCAGTGAAACTATGGGAACTAGAGGTTTAATTATCCCCTTGTTTTTTCGTTTGCATCACTTTAAAGAAAAGAAGTCCCTCCTTCTCACTTGAAAAGCCCATCTCCATCCACAGATTGGCCCACAAGTCGTGTCAGCCCGCTTGAGTCCATTTTAAGTGAAAACATTGCTCTGTCCTGTCGTTATCTCTTCAGTAAATATTTAATATATATATATATTATTTTCACAAGTTGTTGAATATTTTAAAATTAATCTTTTTTTTACAAAAAGACCATTTTTATTTGAAATATCGTATTTTAAGAAAAATCGTACAATACTGATAAAAATAAACTAACTATCAAATATTTCATTTTATATAATTAACAAAATTAATTATTTTCATCAAAATCAAACATAAAAAACAAATGCGATGAATCCCTGCTCATCCCTGCCTTTTATTGAATTTTACATGATTGTGTGGCTATATGTTTGACAAAAAAATATTAACAGTAATTAAATGTTAATTGATTTTTTAAAAAGATAAAAAGGTTAAATATATTACTTTTATATTTATCATTTTCTTTAAACTAATTTGTAATATGTAGTATAATCTGATTATATATATAAGTATTTAATAATATATTTTATAATTAAATAATTTATTTAATTTTTTAATTACTCAGACGTTAACGAAGATAAAAAGCATTATAATGTATTTACTTTATCCATAAAAAATGAGTGATTTTAAAGAGGCAAATGACAGGACGCGTGTTTTTTTTTTTTTGAAGCTGCGACTCAAAATGGTCATCGCTCATCACCGGGAGGGAAGTGGACAAGACAAGCACTACTATTGAGCGCAGCTAGCGAACAGCCAGAAAGCAGAGTTTAACAATGGCAGAATACAGAGTTTGTCCTCTTCTTCTTTCTCTTCTCATCATCATCTCGTGTTCTTCACAATCACTCGCATCACCAACCTACAGGTACCCGCGATTCCTTGGAAGATTCGCGGGTCAAACGAAATCCCATCCTCAGATTCAGCCTCAATACGAAACCCAATATTTCGAGCAGCGTCTTGATCACTTCAGTTTCGCGGACCTCCCTAAGTTTCGGCAGCGTTATCTTATCAGCACTAAGCATTGGGTCGGTCCTCAGCGCTTGGGTCCTATTTTCTTCTACTGCGGCAATGAGGGAGATATTGTCTGGTTCGCAACCAATTCTGGCTTTATTTGGGAAATCGCACCTCACTTCGGTGCCATGGTTGTTTTTCCCGAAGTAAGCATGCACGTTTCTAGTAGCTTAAGTCCTGCATGTGTCTGTTCTATTGTTTCTATCTGTGATTAAATTTTGCTTGGTCGTTGTATGGTAGCATCGATACTATGGCGAATCTGTGCCATTTGGAAGTAAAGACGAGGCATATAAGAATGCTACTACACTGGCGTACCTTACCGCAGAGCAGGCGCTTGCTGACTTTGCCGTTCTGCTTACCGAGCTGAAGCAAAATTTATCTTGCAAGGATTGTCCCGTTGTGTTGTTTGGCGGATCATATGGTGGAAGTAAGTAATTTGTGGCTTGGATCTTTTATGTGCACATTTTAACTTGATTGACTGTTAAGTGGATTTTATACAAATGAAAGAGGGATGCGTGGTCTTCTTCAAGTTAAAAGGAGAATGTTGCTAAAAGAAATTTTACGACGAGTTCTTGTTTTACATTAGACTTTCTGTTTCAATCGGAATCAGTTATCTGTTATCACTGATGCGGGTTGGCACGTCTACGTGGTCGGCCTATTGTATTTTTTGCTTTCGAACATCATTAAAGATTCCGCTCTCAACTTGCTTTATTTCTATTTTTTTTTTAAAAAAAATCTAAAACAGTGTTAGCAGCATGGATGAGACTCAAATATCCTCATATTTCAATTGGAGCACTTGCTTCTTCAGCTCCAATTCTTCAATTTGAGAACATTGTGCCCCCAGAAACTTTCTATAATATTGTTTCCAATGATTTCAGGGTAAGACAGTCTGCCAACCTTTCCTCATTGTCTCATCATTTTTTTTCCTTTAATATTTTGCATATTAACAATTTCACTCTCTTATGCCAATAGCGTGAAAGTTCTAGCTGTTTCAACTATATAAAGCAGTCCTGGAGCGAGCTACAATCTAAGGGTCAGACAACCAATGGCCTTGAGCAACTTACCAATACTTTTCACTTTTGTCGGTGAGGCATTGTTCTATGCAAAAAGGCCCATTCTGCATTAGATGAGGATGAATGGTGGTCTGTGTTGTGCTATCTTTTTCTGCTAATTAGATGAACTAACTGAAGGCAATTATTAGGCAATTGGATCGAACCGAGCAACTTTCGGACTGGTTGGAATCTGCCTATAGTTATTTGGCAATGGTGAATTATCCATATCCTGCTGACTTTATGATGCCTTTGCCCGGACATCCCATCAGGGAGGTTAGTTTGATTTCATAACACAAGATAAATTATCTTATAATGCCTACAGACTTGTTTTTAATGTTGTCTAATTATCTGAATCTATCTTTATGTTGATATTCGTATCTCAAAATCAATTGGTTGTCGTGATACTGATGAGGAGGTGAATGTTATGAGGAAGG
This sequence comes from Vachellia pachyceras, assembly GCA_025593235.1. Lineage (NCBI taxonomy): Eukaryota > Viridiplantae > Streptophyta > Magnoliopsida > Fabales > Fabaceae > Vachellia > Vachellia pachyceras. The sequence goes on from JANTPZ010129938.1 coordinate 9,815, forward strand.
GTCCTGATTGTTATAGCTGGTTAATATGATTATACATGTTTTCATAGGTTTGCAAAAGGATTGATGGTTGCCCTGCTGGAACTAGTATTTTGGAGCGCATATATGAAGGAGTAAATGTCTACTACAATTATACTGGAGATGCTAATTGTTTTGAATTGGATGATGATCCTCATGGCCTGAGTGGCTGGAACTGGCAGGTTTACAGGAGTCTTAAAGTTCAGTTGCACAACTTTCTTTGACAAATATGTCCTCAGACTAAATTCGGTTCCATCTTTCCTAACCCATGATACAGGCTTGCACTGAGATGGTTATGCCAATGTCTAGTAGCAAGGAGTCCAGCATGTTTCCAGCATATGACTTTAATTATTCTTCTTTTCAAGAGCAATGCTTGAAGGATTTTCAAGTGAAACCAAGGCCAAAATGGATTACTACAGAATTTGGTGGCCATGTAAGTGAATGATACATTACTGTTTATCCTAACTTTGCAGTAGATGTTCTGATATAGAACACAATGATTTCTTCTTCTGAAATGGTCACATTGATTGGTAATACATCTTTGGAATATGTTTTTCAATGCATGTTAAATTAAATTTAAAACTGTGGGGAAAAAAGTTATATCTTGAACACCCAAAGTCTGTTATTTCCTTATCTTGTTTTGGAAGAGATGATTGGTGATAAGCAATGGCTTGAAAATTGTATGAGTGAAGAAAAGGGGCTAGAAATGATTGATATTCAACCTTTGGTTTTGGGTGGCCCTATAATTTTGTTGAAATCTTGAAGAAAAGTAATTTTCTGTTATTTAGCCCATTGGACTTTTTTTTTGCCAGGCCATTAGACTTATTAATAACTAGAAAAGACCTAATAATATACTGTTTCTGAAATTTATGATGACAAAAACTAAACTCTGACTTGAGGGAATAAGTGCACCCAACTTTTACTGCGTCGCTAGGTTTCTAAATGATTCCTCTGTAGGATGATAATTCTAATAATAACAATGAACCAATCACTTGGTTTCTCAGTTATATATGTATATATATGATCTAATTATCTGAATGGCTTTATAAGGGAAGGGGGCACTTTATTTTAATGAAACCACTTTGTACTTTCAGACTTAAAGGCGGATGGCGGATGCTTTAAAATGAAATGTTCCGTTCCCTAATAATGCCATTTAGATACTTAGGTTACATAAAGCACAAGCTTGCACCAGTTAAAAGCTTCAATACGATTTTTTTGTGACTTTGCCTACTTTTTCCTGTTTTTGGTCACGTGTTTTGAAGGATATTCACGTTGCATTGAAGAAATTTGGAAGCAATATAATTTTCTCAAATGGCCTATTGGATCCATGGAGTGGTGGCAGGTGACATACTCACTCTGATAATATCTTAATTCTCGATTTTGATAATTTTAAAATAAAATTTTTTTATGAGGTTGAATTGTTTTATAATTAGTTGAATTCTAAGCATCCAAGTTGTTTCTGTTGCAGTGTTCTGCACAGCATATCTGAAAGCATTGTTTCTCTTGTCACTGAAGAAGGTAAAGAATTTGAAATTCTTCAATTTATAAGCAGTATGTTATGGACCATATGACAAGCCAACTATGCATGTCATTCAGTTGCTGCTTGTAATAAGTCCTTTTTCGTGGTTGAGAAATGAGATTGACGTTAGTTCTTTTTATCATCTAACCAAATTGATAATTTCACAAACATCGGGTACTTTGTCTCCGTTAACTTGTGCGCTAGATAACTAGAAGCATCTTTGATAATAATCATCATCATTGCATAACTATGCATTTAGCAAAATAGGTGTGAGTTGTGACTGATAAGTGATTGATATATGTTGATTAGAAAAAGGTAATGTGGTTTTGAGATAAGAAGTCTAGTTTACTCGTATTCCCAGCTTTCGCAGTTGTTCCATTCACTGGTTTGACTGAAACCTTACATCCTATGGAACTCTGATTATTCATATTCCCTTTTATGTTCCAGTGATAATGTTTGAGCTTTTAGTCTGTTGGTAGAAGCAGCATCTCAATCTATAATTTGAAATAACTTTGTCTTGTGCTATCAAGATATGAGCGTCTTATCTAGCGTTGTTGTGCATGACTGCTGCCTTTGGATCTGCTAACTATTGTATTCAACTATTTATGTTCTGATTGGTGTCTTGGGAGCCTTATGCACTGGACCACCTTTTTTTTTGGCTTTTAATTTTCCATTGACAGTAAAATTTCCTATACACGCCTTTCTATGTCGTACAACTGATTGGAAGATTAAATTGATCACCTGCCAGTGTGCAACTTCCTTATGAAACTTTTAGCTGCAGGATGGCATTCAATTTATATCCTGCGACAGTCTGCAGATTGGTTTATCAACTAAACATTCAACAAACCCTAAGTTCCCTTGTCCCCTTAGTAGGCAAACTTAATCTGTTACATTCTTTCACAATTTTTTATTAGGTGCACACCACATAGATTTGCGTGCTGCTGGCCCTGATGATCCCGATTGGTTGTTAGAGCAGAGGGAAACTGAGATCAAGTTAATACAAGGCTGGATTCATGACTACTACAAACAAAAGAATGCTACATATAGCATGTAGATTTAGATTTTGACATTGTCTAGCTTCAACGTTGTATCTCTTCTTGCTCCAATGGAGGTCTTAAATCTACACTTATAGCAGTCTATGAGAACCCTGGATGCATAATTTCGTAAATAGCTAATGAAATATTTTCCATCCTATCTCATTGCCTGGCTCTTTTAAGCTTGTAACTCCTTTATGTACAGCTTTGGTTCACGTACTGTAGTGATGATTTTGGATGCTTTTTTTTTTT